>JAREIK010001113.1:31274-93774 GCA_029783825.1 Sapria himalayana
TTCTATTAATATGTATATAAATCTTTATATCAATCGTTCATTTAATCTGTCTCTCAATCTAATTATCTATCTAAATATCTATTTATCTATCTCTCTCTGTCTATCTTTTTATCTATCTATATATCTATCTATCTCTCTATCTATCTAACTATCTATATATCTATTTATATATCTATCTATCTATTTATCTTTATATATTTCTATCTGTCTTTCTATATCTAATTATCTATCTTTCTATCTAACTATTTATTTGTATATTCCTCCATCTATCTATCTATCTATCTATCTATCAATCTATCTAATTATTTATATAACAATATATCTATCAATATATCTATCAAATTGTCTATAAATCTATCTATCAATATTTCTATCAATTTGTCTATGTATCTATATATCTATCTTTCTATTTATCTATTTGTCTATCTATTTTTTATATTATTTGTGTCTCTATCTACAAATTAATCTATCTATCTATCTATATATCTATGTATCTAGCTATGTATTTATCTTTCTATCTATCTTTTTGTCTATCTATCTATCTATCTATTTACCTATCTTTCTCTCAATCTATCTATATATTAATCAATCTATCTAACTATCAATCAATCAATCTATCTATCTATATGTTTGTATATGTGTCTTTCTAGCTATCTGTCTAGCTTTCTATTTGTATATCTTTATATCTTTCTATCTGTCTGACTACCCACTACAAGAAAATATTGATTTAGCTTGGGAATTTTAGCTAGGGATCAATCCCTAGCTAAATTGCTAGGGATTAGCTAGGGAATAACAAGGGATTTATGTTTTTTCATTAAAATAAAAATTTGCAATAGATTAGTGATGGATTAGTGACGGAATAATTTCCTAAATTCCACATCAGAAAAAAGTGGGGAATTTAGCAACGGATTAGCTACGGATTAGTGACACAATATTTTTGTATATTCCACTGAAGAAAAGCAGGGAATTTAGCGACATATTTAGTGATTATAAATTTTTTTAAATCCCGCTCAAGAAAAGTGGGGAAATTAGCAAAGGATTTAGCAAAGAAAATTTTCATAAATTCTGCTCAAGAAAAGCCGTGAATTTAGCGACGGATATAGTGACGGAATTTTTCTAGCTAATAAAATCTGGAATTTAGCGACAAAATTTTCCTAGCTAATAAAAACCAGATATTAGCACGGATTTAGTGATGAAATTTATACAGCTAATATAATCCAGAAATTAGTGTTAAATTTAGCGATGAAATTTTTCTAGCTAATTAAATCCGGAAATTAGCAACGGATTTAGTGACTAAATTTTCATAGCTAATAAAAGCCCGAAATTAGTGATGAATTTAGCGACAAAATTTTTCTAGCTAGTAAAATGTTGAAATTCATAACGGATTTAGCGACAGAATTTCTTTAGCTAATTACATCCGTAACATAGCGACAGATTTTAGCTACGGAATTCCCTAGTTAATTACATTCTGAACATAGCGATGGATTTTAGCGACGTAATTTCCCTAGCTAATTACATCCTGAAAATAAAGTTATACATTTAGCGATGGGATTTCCCTTACTAATTACATACTTAATATAGGGATGGATTTTAGCGACAGAACCTCCCTAGACAATTACTACCTGAATATAGTGACGGATTTTAGTAACGTAACTTTTCTAACTAATAAAATCCGGAATATATCAATAAATTTAGCGAGGAAACTTCTCTAGCTAATTAAATCTGGAATATAGCGACGGAATTTCCCTAGACAATATTTAATTATTTAATTTTTTTTTAATTTATTACTAGTTTTAATATTTTATTTAATTTTATTTATTAAATGTATGTTAATGGTTTATAGATGAGCAATCCTTGAGAGTTATATTCTCCTCGTAAAATAAAAAAAAATTAATATTATAAATAAATAATGTAAAAAATATAAAAATACAAAAAAAAAATTATATTAATAAGAACTAAAATATCAATTTTTATGATGTATAAATTTTTTAAAAAATGATACAAAAAATTTTTCTAAAATTTTTAATTAAGAAACTTAAAAATTTGTATAAAAGTAACATTAAATAATTAATTCTATAAGTATAATAATTTATTTCGATATTTTAAAAATTAAATTAACATACATTAAAAATTCTACTAATATAATGTAAATTAATTCATTTTATAATAAAATATCTGAATTGATGAATAAACTAGTAAATATTAATATGATTATTAGTATAAAAAAAATTTTATGATTATAGGAATCTTTAAAAAAAATAATTAATAAAAAATTTAATAATTTTGAAATATAATAAAAATATTAATTTTTTCATTAAATTTTAAAAAAAAATAAATTAATATTTAAAAATAAATACATAGATATTTGCCCCTACTAAAATTTATAAGAATTAAACAATTGAGTAATATTTTTTCTATTAGCTTTTAACATTCAATCTTTATTAAAATAATTAGAATAACTTTTTTTAATTATCTTATCACTTTAATTAATTTTTTGATTTTTGAAAATTATAAATGATATCAAATAATAAGAAATTTTATGCCTTTAAACTTATTACATATTATCTTCATAAAAATTAATATGATGAATTCTTAAAATTTATAACCATAAAATATAAATTTTTATATATTTTTTTACATTAAAAGTATTTTATAACTCTTAGGAGAGTGATGAGAAGACAAATCATTTTTTCATGTATGTATTATTATATGAAGTTTGTTAATTTTGTAGCTATTTGATATTTTTTTATAAGGCTAAACATATATTTTTTAAAATTGTTTATATATTTATTGTTTAATTAATATTATAATAAAAAATTCTAAAGCATTTATTTTTAATTTGTGCCTTGTACACACACATTAATTTAATTGAAAAAATTTTAATAGTAAATAAAATAAATGAGTCTTTTTTGTATTATATATATATATATAATATTATTTATTTAATGTTTTTATAATTAAAAATATAAATATTTTGGAAATATATATAATTTGTTATTTAATGTTTATTTTGTCGAGATTAAGTCCTCCATCTTTCTCTCGACATTTTTGAAGAATAAGTGACGCAGCTCCTCCGCAGTCCTCCATCCTTCTCTCGACACCTACTCAACATAGACATATTAGAATTAAGTGATAGTTTGTTATTGATTTGAGGTACGTTTTCTATCCTAATTTTTCATCGATTATCTTAATGCGTATTGATTCTGTTAATATTTTTTTCGTAATTCTTCTTCTTTATCATATACATTAATTTAATTATACTTATTGTAATACATACCTAATGCATTTGTGTTGTGTTGGGCAGTAGGTATGCTTATATAAACTTAATTTAAGTATACTTTTTTTAAATACATATTCTATTAATTTAAATATACTTGGATTGCTTATATAAACTTAATCGTATATAACACAAAACGGGTGTTTTGTGTTGGGTAGTGTGTATATAACACATAAATATATAAGTGTATTTTATTATATCTATAACTATAAAAATAGTTTACATAAACATAAGTATATATAAATATAATATAATATATTTAATATATATATATATATATATATCATAATTTTATATATGATACATTCAATATACATGTCGTGTATTTCAGTTACAATTAGTATTATACATATAACATTATATACATATTTCACACAAATAAAGATATATTAACTATTGATAGGATTTTAATAATGTATATTTGAAATTTGTAAGTCATCATTATGAAATACACGTCTAATAAATTTGTATTATGGAAATATCTATTATTCCATAATGCCTTGCCTACCCTATAAGTATAATAATTAATATTTGTAAACTATATTTTATACATGACTTTATGTATAGGGAAAAATACACACTTATAAAAATGTAAGAGTGTATTTAATATCTGTAAATTTAAAGTATATTCACATTAATATTTGTTAATGTCAAATTAATATCTGTAAACATTTATTGACCGGTTTTCAATTAGTTCAAATTAAAATGTGATAGGCTTTATGTATATAGATACTAATTTACAAGACATTTAAATACATGTATATATTTGAGTATATTTTAATTACTATGTTTAATTAAATGCCGCATAGGCTCTCTTATAAATACCCTAGCATTGACTATCAATATGATTCATAATGGATTAAAATATATAAGATATCCAACTCATTTGACATACATTATTTCCTACATGAATTGATGTCGATGATTTTTTGATGGGTTTGAGATGTTCCACCTATATGGATGAGTAGATCTAGCATATTTTATTACCACTATAGCCATTAACTCATAAATTGTATCCCCATGGGCTTGATACTATTTACTTATTGTAAGTTAACCATAATTTTGTCTACTTGAGTAAACCCTAGAAACTATTTACTTATTGTAAGCTTAGATAATGAAAAAAATTTCATAATTAATCCAAATAATCAATATCTATAAAATGATAATCTAGAATATATATAACTTCTCACATCACAACTATAAAATTGTGGGTGTTTGAGAAATCATTCTCTTTGGCACACAATTACATTCCATCACATACCTTGCAAGCTATCCTTGGAGTCCAAGGTGCTAAACCTATTAAGTTCACTAACATGATCTTCACATATTTCACTATCTTGGATTGTCTCAGCCCTTTTTCTTAAATAAGTACAAAACTTTATCTTTCTCTAGTTCTAAGGCTATATCAATAATTTTCTCATATATGATTGCTTCATAAATATCAACATCTGAATTCAATTCTTAGCCATTTTCCAAAAAGGTCAATTTTTTTCATTGTTATTCATAATTTAGAAAACAAATTTTACTAAGTTCTCAATATTAGTAGTATATTAAGCAACAATCACACTAGCTTGAGGTAATCTAAAAAAACTCCTCATGTCCTTTTTTTTCAATGGGATGCTTGAAATTATTAAAACATTACTATATAGCTTATAAACTATGCACCTATTTTTCTAAGCATCAGTTAAATTTTTTCCCTCAAGATTTAGTTCAACCATTATCATAATTTCTTATATAAATTATTTAGTCCTTGCTATTCAACCATTACTAGGAAATGTCTTGCCATCTCTTTTCACAAAATACTCATTAGTTAGTTGCATCATTTCTTTCATAAATAGGCATTACTCTATTACTCTCTCTCACTCTCTCTCAATCTATCTTTCTCTCCATCTCTCTATCTGTCTCTCTCTCTCTCTCTTAATCTCTCTCCATCTCTTTTCCTCTCTCTCCCTCTCCATATATATATATATATATATATATATATCTCTCTCTCTCTCTCTTTTTCTCTCTCCATATATATATATATCTCTCTCCATCTCTCTCTCTCTATATCTTTCTCTCCATCTCTCTATCCCTCTCCATCTTTCTATCCCTCTCCATCTCTCTATCCCTCTCCATCTCTCTATCCCTCTCCATTTTTCTATCCCTCTCCATCTCTCTCTCTCTCTCTCTCCATCTCTCACTCTCCATCTCTCTCTCTCCATCTCTCTCTCTCTCTCTCCATCTCTCTTTCTCCATCTCTATCTCTCTCCATCTCTCCCTCTCCCTCTCCCTCCCCTCCCTCCCTCTCACTCCCTAACTCTCTCTCCTCTCTCTCTCTCTCTCTCTCCTCTCCCTCTCTCTCCCTCCCCCCTCCCTCCCTCCCTCTCTCTCTCTCCCTCTCCCTCCCCCCTCCCCCCTTCTGTCTCTCTCAACTTTTCCTATGCCACAATAATGAAACATCTTCTTTACATAATATCATTATTATTTGATCATATTATAGGTTTACATTATTTTTTCTTTACTTGACATGTGTTGAAAAGTAGATTCAACTTTAAATATGACTATTTTTTTTATTCATGTGTTGGATGAAATCATTTCAGATATCTCATAATTTTTTCAAACTATTTCATAAGAAACAACACCATATAAATTTAAACAACAAGCAATGGAAATAAATGAACGTATTATAGTTATGGAGACCGTAATGAAAAAGAAGGATGAACAGATATCTCATTTGAAGGAAGAAATATATGAAATTAAAGAACAGAAGGATGAGTAGTATACTAATTTGATGGAAGAAATGCAAGAAATTAAAGAAATTAATGATGAGATGAAAGAAATTAAGAATGTAATGCAACAGCAGATGTCCTATATGGAGACAGAGTTAGCGGCAATGAAGCAACAGATAGCATTCCAAGATCCAGCTGTGAAACCTCACAGGAGATGCTAGAATTCCCTACAAATTATGAGGATGATTTCTTATGAGAATTAAATCTGAACTGTTATTTATTTGTCAATCTGTAGCAAATAAATATGATATTTTTTCGAAGGTTTCAATTTTTTTATTTTGGTTTAGTTCTTTGCTTTTTTGATTAACTTAATTATGAATCTTTGCAGGGCACATTATATGAGACACAAAAAAAATCTGATTAAGAACATCCAGACATTGCCACGATCCTTCCAATGCATGGGTCCCATATTTATCGATTTTAGTTTTTTCAAAAAGAGGGCTAGCATATTTTATCTTTATTATTCTTAAAACATTTTATTTTTTGCCCTCTCTTTATCTCTAAATATAATTGCTAGACATCTTTTGGGGTTTTGTTAAAACTGTATGACAATCAACTTTAATTTGTGTTTGTTCATGTCTATAATAAATGTTTTTATATATCTGTGAATATGTTCGTGTGTCTCCAAATTTTTTGGATAGAGTTTTAGACTATTATAGGTAAGTGAAAGGCTATATTCAACAACGGAAGCAGCGATAGCGGCACCAGGGATGGTAGTGGTGGCGGCAATAGTAGTGGCAGCTACATCAGGGGCAGCGGCAGTGGCGATAGTGGAAGCTGCAGCAGCAGCAGTGGCAGATGTGGCAGCAGTGGTAGCGGTGGTAGCAGTGGCAGTGGTGGCAATAGTGGCAGCGGCTTGTAGCAGAGGCGGCATTAGCATTAGGGGCAGTGGCACCAGCGGAGGCAGTGGTTTCATATGTGGCAGTGGTGGCATCGGTGGCAATGGTGACATCAGCAGTAGCGGAGGCGGCAGCAGCATCAGTGCCAATGGTGACAGCACTGGCAGCGGCGGCAGTAGCTATAGCACCGGAAACAGCGACAGCAGCTGCAGCACCCACAAAGGTGGCAGCAGCTATAGCATCAGCAGTGGTGGCAGCAGCTACAGCACCGGCAAAGGTGGCAGCATATGCAGTAGCGGCAGTAGTGGCAACAACGGCAGTAGCAGTAGCTGTATTGGCAATGGTAGTAGTAGCGGTAGCTGTAGCAGCAGTGGCAGTGGTAGCAACAGTGGCAACGGGAGCAGTAGCGGTAGCAAGGTAGTAGTGGCGGCAGTAGTGGCAGTGGCAGCGGCAGTAGCGACAATAGTGGCAGCGCCAGTGGCAGTAGTAGTGACAGCGGCAACGACAGTGGTAGTGATAGTGGGAGCAGTAGAAACGGCAACAAATGAGGTATATACATACGTTTATAGTGAGTATATATGTACATATAATACTACAATATTTTATGTACATATATATGGAGTATATATGTACTCAGTATATATGTACGCATAATACTATAGTTTATATGTACATATACTACAGTAATATATGTACGAGTGAAATGCTAATATATATGTACATATTTACTACAGTAATATATATATATATATATATATATATATATCAAAATATAATTTTTTTTATTTAATTTGATTTTATTGAGTGGTATAAATTTCTTACATATATGGTACCGCATTGTTTCCCATATGAAGCTTGTATAAGTGAAGGGATTTTTCAATAGATATGATGTACCGTGACTCTGATAGCTTTTACGCAGCAAAAGTTGGTGATCAGATGAGTAGAGGGAGAGAAAGCAATGTCAATGCATTGATAGATTATACTTTATGCACAGTTGGTATATACATTGATTAATAAGATGTAATATAATTTATTATTTTTCTGTTTTAGTTATTTAAAATATTGTATTAGAATAAGTTATTAAATGAATTTTTTTTTGTTTAATTTAAAATTTTCATTTATAGTTTCTATTTTTATTAAATTTAATATAAAAATATTAAATTATTAAATAAAAATTTTGTTGAAGTTGTATGACAATCAACTTTAATTTGTATTTGTTCATGTCAATAATAACTATTTTTATATATCTGTGAATATGTTTGTATGTTTTTGGATTTTTTGGGTAGAGTTTTAGCCTATTATAGGTATGTAAAAGCTTATTATCAGCAGTGGTAGCAGCGGCGGCAGCGGTAGCAGTGGTTGTGACAACAGTAGCGGCAGCAACACTAGTAGTGGTAGCAGCACCGGCAGCATCGGTAGTGACGGCGCACTGGCAGCAGTGGCGATAGCGGCAGCGGCGATGGAAATGGCATCAGTGGCAGTAGTGGCAGTAGCACCGATAGCTATGGCAGCACCGGGAGCAACGACACATTGGCAGTTGCGGTGCACAACGGGAGTGGCACACCGGTGGTAGTGGTAGCAGCAGTGACAGTAGCGACACCGTTAGCGGCAGCAATGGCATTGATAGTGACAGTAGCGGTAGAAGCGGCAACAACAACAAAAATAGCACAACGGCAACAAATATGATATATACGTATGTATATAGTCAGTATATACGTATATATAATCCTGCATATTTATGTACATATATACTGAGTATATATGGACTCAGTATATATGTATGCATAATACTGAAGTTTATATGTACATATACTGTAGTAATATATGTACACGTGAAATGCTAGTATATATGTACATATTTACTGCAGTAATATATATTTATCAAAACATAGTTTTTTTTTATTTATATTGATTTATTTGAGTGGTTTAAATTGCTTACAAATGTGGTACCATATTATTTCCCATATAAAGCTTGTATAAGTGAAGGGATTTTTCAACAGACATGAAGCATAGTTACTCAGACAACTTTTTCACAGTAGAATATTGGTGATCGGAGGAGCTGATGGAGATAAAGCAACATCAATGGATGGATAGTTTATACTTTATGCACAGTCGGTAGATACATTGATTAATAAGATATAATATAATTTTGTTAATTTTTTGTTTTAGTTATTTAAAATATTATATTAGAATAAGTTATTAAATAAATTTATTTTGTTTAATTTAAAATTTTCATTTATAGATTCTGATTTTATCAAATTTAATATAAAAATATTAAATTATTTAATTAAAATTTAGTTTAATCTGTATGACAATCAACTTTAATTTGTGTTTGTTCATGTCTATAATAACTATTTTTATATATCTATAAATATGTTTGTGTGTCTTCAAATTTTTTGGGTATAGTTTTAGTCTATTATAAGTATGTAAAAGTCTATTATAGTTAGCAGTGACAGTAGTGGCAGTGATGTTAGCAGCGACAGTGACGGTAGTGGCGATGGTGACAAAAGAAGTGGCAGTGGCGGCAGTGGTGACAGGGGCATCAGCGAGAGTGGCAGGAACGGTGATAGCGGATGAAGTGGTAGTAGCGGTGGTAGTAGAGGCTGCACTCGAAGCAGCATTGGCAACGGTGTTAGCAGCGGCAGTACCGGTTGCAGTGACAGTAGTGGCAGAAATGGCAGTGACGGTGGCAACAATAGTGGCAGTGGCTATAGTAGCACTGGTAGTGGCAGAAATGGCAGTGACGGTGGCAACAATAGTGGCAGTGGCTATAGTAGCACTGGTAGTGGCAGTAGCGGTGCTAGTGGCAGCAGTGTTAGCTATGGCATGCAGCGGCAACACCGATAATGGGGGTAGAGGTGACAGCTACGGCGGCGGCATCGATGGTAGTGGCGACAGCAGAGGCAGCGGCAACAATGGCGACAGCAGTAGTGGTATTGGCAGCGACAATGGCAGCGGCAGTGGCGGCAGAAGCGGCAGTGGTAGCGGGAGTAGCAGCAACAACAACAAATGTGGTATATACGTATGAATAAATTTAGTATATATACATATAATACTACAATATTTTATGTGCATATATATTGAGTATATTTGTACTAAGTATATATGTACACATAATACTGCAATTTTTATGCACATATACTGTAGTTATATATGTACGAGTGAAATGCTAGTATATATTTACATATATACTACATGATTATATATTGATCAAAGCTTATCTTTTTTTTTTATTTTAATTTGACAAAGTGGTTTAAATTTCTTACAAATATGATACCGTATTGTTCCCCATACAAAGCTTGTATAAATGATGAGATTTTTCACTAGACAATATGTTCCATGACTCGGACAGCTTTGTCGCAGAAGAAAAATGGTTATCGCAGGAGTAGAGGGAAAGAAAGCAGCATCGATGAATGGATATATTATATTTTATGCACTATCGATAGATACATTAATGAATAAGATGTAATACAATTCTATTTTTTTTGGTTTCAATTATGTAAAATATTAAATTAGAATAAGTTATTAAATAATTTTAAAATAAATTAAATTCTGAAAATAGTTTTGAAATTAAAATAGCTAAGGAAAAATCAATTGCTAAATTAGTAGGGAAAATCTTTATTTTAGCAACGGATTTTTCTGTCGCTACATTTATTTAGCTAGGGACCATTTATGTCGCTAAAATTTTGCAACCATTACTTTAGCTTGGGAATCTTTTGTCGCTATTTTCGTTTAGCGACGGAAAATCTCATATAGTTTGGTAATTTAGATAGGGAATTTGTTTTTTTTAGCAAGTGATTTTTCCATCGTTAAATTTTTTGCTAGGAATATTTTTCCTCGCTAAATTTTAGTAACCAACACTTAAGATCGGAAACTGATCCATCGTTAATCCATTGCTATATCCCATTTAGTGATGGAAAGTGCCCATTTAGCTAAGGAATTATCCCTAACTATATGGGATTTTTCTTGTGTGATCTATCTATCTATCTATCTACTTACCTATCTTAGTATCTAGATTTCTATATATCTATGGAACTATCTTTCTGCCTGTCTATCTATCTATCTATCTGTCTGTCTATCTATTTGTCTATTAATCTGTCTATAAATATATCTATCAATCTAACTATCAATCGATCTACCAAATCTATCTATCAACCTAGCTGTGTATATTTCTATATATTTTTTTAATCTAATTATCTATCTATCTATCTATATGTCTATCTGTTTATCTATCAGTTTGTCTATCTATATTTATATTTTTCTATCTATCTGTCTATTTATCCGTATATCTATCTATCTTTCAATCTATCTTTTTATCTATCTATATGTAAATCTATTTGTCTATCTTGTTATCTATCAATCTACCTATTTATCTATCTATCTATTTGTCTATCTATCTGTATATCAACCTATCATTCAACCTTTCTATCAATATGTATATCAATCATTTTATCAATATGTATATCTTTCTATATATCTATCTATCTATCTCTCAATCTATCTATTTGTTTATTTATCTATCTATTAGTATATCTATCGATCTTTATATCTATCTATCTATCTGTCTATCTATCTGTCTATCTATCTGTCTATTTATTTATGTATCTATTTATCTATATTTCTATCTGTATATGTTCTTTTCTAACTACATGTCTATATATATGTCTATTTATATGTCTATCTATCAGTCTGTCTATTTGTATATCTATTCATTTATCTTTATTTCTATTTCTTTGTATATCAATCTATATATCTATCTATCTATCATTCTGTCTATCTTTTAAAATATCATTTTGTCTGTCTATCTATATTTCTATCTTTTTATCTATCTATCTCTCACTGAATCTATCTATCTATCTATACTTATGTGTGTGTGTGTGTGTGTATATATATATATATCTATCTATCTATCTATCTAACTATTTATTTATATATCTTTCAAACTATATATCAAATTTTATATTTATCTATTTGATTATCTATCTTTCTATCTATCTATTAATCTATCTAACAATCTAATAATTTATCAAACTATTTATTTATCTATCTAGTTGTCTAATAATCTATCAATCTTTCAATTTATCTGTCTATTAAACTTTCTGTATATCTAGTTTTTATCTATCTATCTATATATTTCTATCAATATTTCTATCTATTTCACTTTCTATTTATGTTTCAATCTATCTATTAATATGTCTATTAATCTTTAGATTATTATGTCTATAAATCTTTATATCAATCATTCTATTATTTTTTATATCAATCTAATTATTTATCTATATATATATATATATATATATATATATATATCTGTCCGTCTCTCTATCTCTATATCTATCTATCTATACATCTATCTGTCTATCAACCTATCAATATATCTATCTCTCTATATATTTGTATATCATTCTATCTATCAAATAATCTATTTATCAATCTATTTATTTATCTATTTATCTTTCTATCTATCTATTTATATATCTATAAACTATCTATCTTTCTATCTATCTATCTATCTATCTATGTATCTATCTAAAAATATGTTATCTATCTATCAATCAATCAACCTATCTATTTATCAATCAATCAACCTATCTATTTATCAATCAATCAATCAACCTATCTATTTATCAATCAATCAATCAACCTATCTATTTATCAATCAATCTATCTATCTATAATTTGTCCATCAATCTGTCTATCAATTTATCTATTAAATTTTCTATCAATCTATCTATCAATCGGTCTATCAATCAATCAATCTATTTTTCTATCTATCCATCTATCTATTTGTCTATCAATTTAACTATCTATTTATCTACATAACTATATATTTATCTATTTGTCTATCTATCTATCTATTTATTTATCTATCTATCTCTCTATCTATCAATATTATATATATATATATATATATATATATATATATATATATATATATATTTTTTTTTTTCTATTTATTTATCTATCTATCTTTCTATTTATCTATTAATCTAATCTATCTATTTGTCTTTCTATCTGTCTATCTTTCTAAATCTTTAAATATATGTCTATCTCTCTATCAATCTGTATATCAATCTCTCTCTATCTAGCTTTCTATATGTCAAAATATTTGTATATCTAGATGTATGTCTATCTATCTGTCTATTTATCTATCAGTATGTCTATATTTCTATCTATCGATCAATCTATCTATATATCTATCTATCTATCTATCTTTATGTCTATCTATATGTTTATCAGTATATCTATAAATCTATCAATCAATCAATCTATCTTGTCTATCTTTCTGTCTATCTATCTGTATATCTATCTATCATCCATCTTTTTATTTATTTATCTCTCTATCTTTATCTCTGTCTATATGTCTATCTATTTGTCTATCTATCAATTTATTTGCATATCTATCTTCCTATCTATTTTCCAATCTATTGGTCTATCTATCTAGATATATTAGAATACATTAATAGAATCTATCACAATAGGTAAAGCATGATTAGAAAAATGGTAGCTTGTATAAGCTCTTTTAATCCTTCCTCATGCCTAGTTACTCTTTAGGTTGTGTTTTATTGGATAGAATTGAAAGGAGATATGATTCAATGATATTAAAACAAAGTAGGATTAATGATCTCATTTTGGATTTAAAAATCTTATTAATTAGCATGGAATAAACTTATAGTTTATAGTAATTTATAAGTAACTACCAATTATAATTGATATATTTTCAAATCTAATTTTCAATTTCTTGTGGAATTCAAATAATGGATGTATATGTTCTTCCATTTGATCTTCAATTTCATGACTTATTCAAATCTTAAAATAGATATATTTTTCTATCTAATAAGATACCACATCTTTATGTGATGACAAAAATCTGTCCAAACACTAAGAACAAAAAGTCCCGAGTTCAAGATCTATCATGCACGATCTCTTCAATCTTTTAAAGTAAGATTGTCGAGATAAGATATTGGTAAGATTTGTTTTCTTATCTAGCTTTCATATTTTAAATGATTCTATATATTAGGATAAGATAAGATAGATATGTAGATCACATTCATGCCCAAGAACACTAGGCTCTCGCTTTAACAAGATATAAAAAAAAAATATCTCAAGAATTTTACCCAATAACATTGAAGAGACTATGTTTGAAGAGACTATAATACAAAAATTTCTCAAGTGATCAATCATCTTAAAGTATTATTATCTCATAAATAAATTTAACTTCAAAGTTATTATGAAAACCAATATTAGTATTTATATAATTACATAACACATTTGTAAAAGAAAATATATGCAATGAAAATAAAATACAAAAATACCTATATGCAATCCCTCATCCTTCTAATCCTACCACCCAAAGATTAGTAATATGAAATAATTTTAAAGCCATAAAATTTAATATTATTTGATATAATGTATAATTTATATAATTTCAAATATTGCTTAAAGTGAGCATATCATTAAAAAAAGTTATATTTATTATTTTAATAAAAACAAAATATTAAAAGCTAATAGTAAAAATCTTACTCAATTATTTAATTCTTATAAATTTTAGTAGGTAAAAAAATAAAACTTGAATTCAAATCAACTAATGGGTAAATTTAATTTTTTTAGAACAAAAAATTATCATTAGTAATATTTTAAATAACTCTTTCTAAACCCTAATAAAATACTTGAAATGTTATTTTAATAACCACTCAGGGATATTTTATTTAAATAATTAATTTTTTTTTTGATGTAATAAAAACATCTATGTATTTATCTTTAAATATTAATTTATTTTCTTTTAAATTTTATGAAAAAGTTAATTTGTTTTATAATTCAAGCTTTTTAAATCTTTTAGTAATTATTTTTTAATAAGTTTCCTATAATCATAAAAATATTTTTTTAAACCTTAAATAATATAAATATTTACTTTTTAATTTATTAATTCAGATATTTTTGTAAATATTTTTTATTTAATCATACAAATAATTATTTTAGCTTTTTATTAGTATAGATTTTTGTGTAGTTTCATTTATTCATTAAAATATATTTAAAAATGAGTATTATTATAGAATTAATTATCTACTATTTTTTTAAAACAAATATTTAAATTTTATAATAAAAATTTTTAGAAAAATTTTATGTATAAATTTTTGTTAAAATTTTATAATAATTAAAATAGTTATTTTAGTCTTTATTATTATAACTTTTTTTTCATATTTATATATTTTTGAAATTATTTTTTTATTATATCATATTTTTTATAATGATTTGAGGAGGTGACTTTCATGGATTCCTTATACATAAATGAAAAAAAATATTCAATATAAAAAATTTTAACAAATAGTAAAACAAATAATATATAAAGAATACAAAAATAAATCAGTATAGATTAGCGACAAAAATAATCCCCAGCTCAAATAGATAGGGAAAATTCCCTAGCTAAATGCATATATGTTGTGAAAATTTTCATATAAGGACTAATCGGTTGCAATTAATAAATAATCATGAAAAAGTTTTTTCATATAATTATTTAGTGATGGAATTTGTCTCAATCTAATTAACTAGAGAAAGTTCATCACTAAAGATATTGCTAAAATTGCAGCTAATCTTTGTGCAAAAATCTATAATAATATTAACTTGGGATATTTATCAATTGAAAGTTTCCATCTCTAATCTATCACAAATTCATCACAAATTTGTAATTCAATGTAAAATCTAACATATCTTGATAATCCCTAACTAATCCCGTGCAAATTAGATAAGAATTATTTTTCTAGGTAAATTTTTATAGCTAAATAAATATTTTATTATAGTGCTTTTTTATCTATTTGTTTATTTATTTTTATATCTATTTGTATATCTATATGTCTATATATTTATATATTTGATTATCTATGTATATGTCTAATTATCTATCTATCTTTCTTTATTTCTAGCTATTTTTCTATCAATTAATCTATCTATATGTCTATATATCTGTCTATCTTTCTATCTATTTATCTATCTATCTATATATCTAACAAAATTTCTAACTAACTAACTAACTAACTATTAGTCTATCTATCTATCTATCTAATAATATATATATATATATAAATATATATATATATATCTATCTATCTGTATATCTATCTATTGTCTATCTATCTATCTGTCTAAATATATATCTATATATCTATCTGTCTAACAATCTGTTTTTATATCTATCTATCTATCAAGCAATCTATCAAACTATCTATTTGTTTGTTTGTCTGTCTATATATATGTCTATAAATCTATTTATATATCTATCTATGTACCTATATATATATATATATATATATCTATTCTGTGTATCTATTGGTGTATCTATTTGTGAATCAATTTTTTTATCTAAATGTCCATCTATCTATTTATCTATCTACACACACACACACACACACACACACACACACACACACACACACACACACATATATATATCTATCTAACTATCAATCTATTTGTTTATCTATCTGACTATCTATCTATCTATCAGTTTATCTTTCTATCTATGTGTTAACAATCTATTTAACTTTTTATATGTCTATCTATATATCTATCTATCTATTTGACTATCTATATATCTATCTATCTGTTTGCCTATCTATCTGTGAAATTTTTTGTCAAAATATATATCTATAATCTGTCAATCTCTCTATCTATAATCTATCAATCTATCTATCTATTTATATATCTATTTGCTTATCTATCTGTCTATCTATTTGTCTATCTATCTATCAATATATCTTTTTATCTAATTATCTATCTATCTATTTGTTTGTCTGTCTATCAATATATATATATATATATATATATATATATATATATATATATATCTATCTATCCATATATGTGTCTATCTTTTTGTCTAACTATCTATCTTTGTATCTATATATCTATCTATCTATCTTTTTGTCTAACTAACTAACTATCTATCTATCTAACAATCTGTGTATCTATTTGTCTAATGATTTGTCAATCAATCAATCTTTCTATCTATCTATTTGACTATCTATTTGACTATCTATTTGTCTATCTATTTGCCTATCTATTGTCTATATATTTATCTATATATCTATAAATCAATCAATTAATCTATCTATCTATCTATCTATCTATCTATCTCTCTATCTATCTAACTGCATATCTATCTATCTATCTAAGTTTCTATCTATCTATTTATCTATATATATTTATCTATCATTCTATCTATCTATCTATCTTTATGTATGTCTATAGTTGTGTCTATCTATCTATCAATCTATTTTCCAATCTATCTATCTATTTGACTTTCTATTTGTCTATCTATCTGTCTGTCTATTTATTTGTATTTATATATGTGTAAATGTCTATCTATTTGTCTGTATATCTATTTGTATATCTATCTTTCTATGTGTTTATATATCTATCTATATATCTGTCTATCTATCAGGATGTATTTCTGCCTATTTATTTGTCTCTCTATCTTTTATCTATCTATCTATTTATCAATCAATCAATCTATATATCTATCTAACTATCTCTTTGTCTAACTATCTCTTTGTCTATCTATCTATTTGTCAATCTGTCTATCTATCTATCCATATGTTTATCTATTTATATATTAATTTATATCTTTTTATTTTTGGGGATCTATGTGTCTATCTATCTAATAGTATATCTATATAACTAACAAACTAAATATTTTTCTATCTATTTGTCTATCTATGAGTCTATATATCTATCTACCTATTTGTTTATCTATCTATCTATCTATATATATGTCTGTCTATTTATCTGTCTATCCATCTATTTATCTTTCTATGTATCAATCTATATAAATATTTGTCTGTCAATCTATGTATCTATCTATCTGTCTGTCTATCTATTTAGATGCCTATCTTTCTATCTATCTGCCTATCTATCTATCATCATATCTGTCTAACTATCTATCTATTTGTTTGTCTATTCGTGTGTCATCTATCTATATGTTTGTCTATCTTTTTATCTATATATTCATTTTTCTATCTGTCTATCTTTATGTTTATCTTTCTGTCTATCTGTTTGTCTATTTTTCTATTTATCTATCTTTAAATCAATCAATCAATGAATCTATCTATCTATCTATTTATCTATCCATCGATTTATCTTTCTTTTTATTCCTATGTCTCTCTATATGTCTAATTAGCTATCATTCAAAAAGTATATTAATCAGTCTATCAATCAATCTATCTATCAAATAATCTATATGTCTAAAATCTATCTATTAATCTATCTTTCAAACTATTTATCTATGTGTTTATCTGACTATCTATCTATCTATCCATCTACTATCAAAAATATATATATCTAGCCGTGTATCTATCTGTCTGTCTATCTGTCTATCTATTGATTTAACTTACTGTCCATCTATCTTTCTATCTATCTATCTATCTATCTATCTTTATATCTATCTATCTATTTATATCTATCTATCTTTCTGTCTATATGTCTATCTCTTTATGTATCTATCTATCATAATCATCATTTCTATCTATCTATCTTTCTATGTATATGTTTATCTATCTATTTGTCTATCTGGCTATCTATGTGATGTCTATCTATCTATCTATCTATCTATCTATCTTTCTCTCTCTCTCTCTCTCTCTCTATCTTTCTATGTATTTTTATTTCTTTGTTTATGTTATTTGCCTATCGATCTATCTATAAATATGTATATTTATTTGTCTAACTATCTATCTACCTATCATTCTATTAATCTATCGAACTATCGATCTATTAGTCAATCAATCGATTGATCAATCAATCAATCAATCTATCTATCTTTCTATCTGCCTACAAATCTATCTATCAATCTATATATCAAACTAATTATCAATTTGTCTATCAATATATCTATTAATCTATCTATCAAACTGAATATATATCTAACTATGTATTTTTCTATCTATCTACCAATCAATTTATTTATCTAATTCTCTATATATCCGTCTATATATATGTCTATCTATCTTTCTATCTATCCGTCTATCTATCCATCTATCTATCCATCTTACTATATGTCTATCTATCCTCTATCTATCTATCTATCGATATACATGTCTATTTATCTATCTATCGACCTATCTATCAATGTGTCTTTATAATTTTCTAATTATCTTTCTATCTATATGTATTTCTATCAGTCAATTTGTATATTTATCTATTTATCTATCTATCTATATACCTAGTTGTATATCTATATGTAAATGTTTTTTGTCATCTTTATGTCTATAAGTATGTCTATATATTTATCTATCTATATATCTATCTATCTATTTATCAATCTATCTAACTATCTAACCTGTTTATAAATATATCTTTTTATTTGTTATCTATCAATATAATAATTTATCTACCTATCTGTTAGTCTATCTATATATCTATCTCTCTATCTGTTTGTTTGTTTGTCAATTTATCTATCTATCTATCTATTTTTCTAATTATCTGTCTATCTTTTTATCTATTTGTTGATCTATCTATATATCTATCTATCTAACTATCATTCTATCTATCTATCTATTAATCTTTCTATCTATTTGTATAAATATTTTCTTAGCTGTCTATTTATCTATCTTTTTTTCTTTCTATCATTCTATCAATCTATTTATCTATCTATATTTCTTTCTATTTATATATCTATCTTTTTATCTATATATACATATATATATATATATATATATATATCTTTCTATCTTTTTATCAATTTATCTATCTTTCTTTCTATCTATTTATCTATCAATCATCTGTCTATGTCTTTTTATTTATTTATCTTTCTATCTATCTATCTAATTATATGCCTATATATATATATATATATATATATATGTCTGTGTGTGTGTGTGTGTGTGTCTATCTATCTACTATGTATCAATCTATCTATCTATCTATCTATCTATCTATCTGTATTTCTATATGCCTATCTATCTATCTATCTTTTTGTATATGTATCTGTCTATCTATCTATTTATATGTATGTCTAACTATCTAACTATCTATCTATATATCTTTATCTCGGTCTATCTATATATCTATCTACTTATTTAAATTTAATTCTGTATCTATTTATCTATCTATCTTTATATTGGTCTATCTATAAATTTGTCTATTTGTCTCTCTATTTGTTTGTTTATCTACCTATCTATCTATCTTTCTATCTGTGTATCTATATATCTATCTGTCTCTCTATCCACATATCTATCTATATGTCTATCTTTCTATATGGCTATCTTTATATATGTTTATCTATTTGTCTACCTATCTGTTGGTTTATATATCTGTCTATTTGACTACATATCTTTATCTTTCTTTCTATCGGTTTATATGTATATTTATTTATTTGTTTATCTTTATGTCTATCTGTCTTTCTATCTCTCTCTGCTTATAGTTTTGTCTATATAATTATGTTTGTCCATCTATATGTCTATCTATCTGTCTATCTGTCTATATATATATCTTTCTATCTCTTTCTTTATCTATATGTCTTTTTATTTGTCTTTCTATTTATCTATCAATCTATTTGCGTATTAGTTTGTCTATCTATATATCTATTTATTTATCTTTCTATCTGTCTATCTATCTGTTTATCTAGTTATCTATCTATTTTTCCTTCATTTTGTCCATCTATCTATCTATATATATGTATATCTTTCTGTCTATGTATATGTCTATCTATCTATCTTTTTGTCTACTATTTTTAATATTTATCTATTTATCTAGCTAGCTAATTATCTATCTATTTATATATCTATCTACCTTTCTTTCATTCAATCAATATATCAATATATCTATTTGTATGTCTAATAATCTATCTATTGATCCATGTATTTATCTATCTATCTATCTATCTATCTATCTTACAATTTATCTATAAATCTATCTATCTATCTATCTTTCTATTTGTCTATCTGACTATATATATATATATATATTATCTATCTATCTATTTATCTATCAATCAATATTTCAAAATGTATATCAATTAGTTTATCAATATGTATATTAATCTATCTATCAATTTATCTATCTATTTATTTATCTGTCTATCTATCTACATATATATCTATATGTCTATATATCAATCAATCAATTTTTCTGTCTATCTATTTGTCTATCTTTCTATTTATCTATCTGACTATCTATCATATATATTTCTATCTCTCTCTATCTATTTATCTATTTATCTATTTGTATATCTTTATGTATATCTACCTATCTCCTTATCTATCTATCTATCTATATATTTATTTATCCATCTTTCTGTGTAATAATTTGTTTATCTATCTACCTATCTGTCTATACTAATATATATATATATATATATATATATATATATATATATATATATATATATATATATATATATATATATATTTATGACTATCTACCTATCTATCAATATATCTATTTATCTATCCATTTATCTGTCTATTTATTAATCTGCTTGTCTATCTATCTATCTATCAATCTTTCTATCATCCTGACTATAAATTTGTCTATCAATATATCTATGAATTGGTATTTCAATCTATCTATAAACTTGTGTAAAAATCTGTCTATCATCCTCTTTAAAAATATGTATATTAATCTATCTATGAATCTATTTATCAATCTATCTAACAATCTATCTATTAATCTTTCTATCTTTCTAAATTTTTATCTATCAGTCAATCAATCTAAATATCTATCTATTTGTCTATCTATCTATCCATCTATTTTTTTATCTCTGTGTTTGTATGTCCTTCTATCTGTCTATCTATCTATCTATTTGTCTATCTATCTATATGTTTATTTGGTTGTCTAACTGTATGTAAATTTATCTATCTGTCTGTCTGTCTATCGGTCTCCATATCATTCTACCTATCTGACTGTCTATTTGTATGTTTATCTGTCTATATGTCTATCTGGCTATTTTTCTGTTTGTCTATCAATCTATCTATCCATCTATATGTCTATCTATTTGTCTATTTATCGGTCAATGATCTGTATATCTATTTATCTATATATCTATCGGTATATATATCTATCTATATGTATATCTATCTGTCTATCTATCTATCTGTCTGTCTATCTATATATCTATTTATCTATATGTCTATCTATCTATCTATCTATCTTTTTGTATATATATCTATCTATCTATTTGTGTATCTATATATCTATTTGTCTATATATTTATCTATCTATCTATTTATCTACCTATATATCTGTATATCTATCTTTCTGTCTATCTATCTATCTATTTATCTCTATATATATCTATTTGTTAATTTATCTGTTTATCAATCAATCTATCTATCAATTTTTTGATCTATCTGTCTATCAATCTATCCATCAATTTGTCTACTAATCTATCTATTAATCTGGCTACTAATCTATCTATCAATTAATCACTCAATATATTTTTCAATCTCATTATCAATCTGTCCATCTATCTATCTATCTATATGTTTTTCTATCTATCTATATATCTGTCTGTCTATTTATCTCTTTATTTGTCTATCTATATGTCTGTATATATGTCTAACTATATTTTTATCTATCTATCTATCTATCTATCTATCTGTATGTCTTTTTATCTAGCTTTCTATCTTTCTGTCTATCTATTGTCTTTCTATTATTCCAAGTATTTATTTATATATCTATCTATTTGTCTGTATATCTATCTATCTATCAATATGTCTACCTGCCTACCTATCTATGTGTCAATCTGTCTATCTGCTTATTTATATATCTATTTGTCTATCTATCTTTCTATTTATCTATCTATATGTTTTTCAAAATGTCAATCTATGTGTCTATCTATATTTATATCAATCTATCATTCTGTCTATCTATATATTTATCTATTTATCTAACTATCTATCTTTTTATCTATCTATCTATCTATCTATTTATCTACATGTATATTTATCTATTTATTTGTCTATCTATTTATTTATCTATTCTCTATCAATCTGTCTATATATAAATATCTGTCTATTTATCAATCTATCTATCTATCGATATATCTATCTATCAGATAATTTATCTATATATATATATATATATATTTATATTTATATTTATATTTAGCTGTATATTTTTTTGTCTATCTATCTATCTGTCTATCTATATAACTATCTTACTATCTATCTATGTAATTTTTATATAACTATCAATCTCTCTATCTATCTATTTGTATATCTATATGGATGTCTATCTATTTATCTATTAATTTATTAGTCTATATATAAGTCTATATCTATCTATTTATCTATTAATTTATTAGTCTATATATAAGTCTATATATAAGTTTATATCTATCTATTTATTTATATGTCCATCTATCAATCAATCTAATCATCTATCTAAAAATATATCTATCTGTTTATTTATTTATTTGTTCGTTGATCCATCTATCTATCTGTCTATAGATCAATCTATCTATTTGTCTATCTATATGTCTATCTATCTTTCAATAAAATAGTCTATTTATTCATTGATCAATTTACCTATCTATTTGTATATATATATATATATATCTTTCTATCTATTAGTCTATATATTTTTCTGTCTATCTATATTTCTATTTAATTATCTATCTATCATTCTTTCTATTTATCAATGTATCTGCCTGTCTATATGACTATCAATTTATCTATCTATTTATCTATTTGTCTATATATTTTTATATCTACTTGTATATATATATATATATTTATCTATCTGTCTTTCTATGTATCTATCTATCTGTTTAACTATCAATCTATGTATCTATCTATCTTTCTTTCTATATATATATATATATATATATATATATATATATATGTCTAGCTATCTGTCTATATATCTATCTTTCTATCTATCTATAATACTCTCTATATGACTATATATTTATTTATCTATTATTCAATTATCTGTCAATCATTTGGTCTATCTATCTATATATCTATCTATCTTTCTATATGTCTATTTATCTGTCTAACTATCTACCTATATATTTTTCTTTCTTTCTATCTATTTTTCTATCTGTATATTCGTCTATCTATCTATCTATCTATCATCTATCTGTTTATCTATTTGTCTATCTATCTGTCTATCTATCTATTTATCTATCTTTATATCTATCTATATATCCATCTATTTATCTTTCTTAATATATGTCAATATGTATATATATATATATATATATCTAATCTGTATGTTTATTTATCTCTCTATCTGTATGTCTATCTATCTAACTAAATATCTATTTGTCTATCTATCTATCTATCTATCTATCTATCTATCTCTCTTTGTATCTATCTTTTTATCTATCAATCAATCAATCAATCTATCTATATGGGTTATTTCCATCACTAAAATAGAATAACGATGGGTTAACAATAGATATTATCCCAAGCTAAAGTGCTCATCACAAAATATTAGTGAGAAAAATCCCTAGCAAATATTTTAACAATAGAAATTTCCTAGCTGATTATAAATTTTCCCTTGCTAATTTTAATCACAATTAAAAATAGTAATTAATATTTTTTGATTGAAATTGTATAGCAAATTCTCTAGCTAAATTAGAAGGGAAAATTCCCTAGCAATTTTCATTCCAAAGCTATTTTCACAATTTTATTTTTTTACAAAAAATTTGATTCCATATTTTTAAATTTATATATTAAATTGAATAAAAACATATATTATAAGCCATTATTTATAATTAACAAAATGAAAAAGTAGTTAATAAATTAATTTGATACAATAAATACATAATTAAAACAAAAACATAACATAGGTATATAATCATTTTAAACTAAATCATCGCCCTCATTATTAGCTGATGCATTTGTACTAGGCTCTCCTTTGTGGATACTCTACTAAAACATTGTGTGCTATCTATCTTATCAAGGCTGCTAATTGTTACTCCATATAGGTCATCTTCTATTGCATTATATTCTTCATTTTTTTCATCTAATCATTCACTTGCTTCATTTCTTACATAGACATCTATTCAAAATTAAATGATATGAAAGATGACAACTTATTAATTAAGCAAAATTTATATATGACCATCACTTATATAGCATTTACCAATATACACGATGAATACTAATTCGGAGAATTATCAAGTTTTGCGGCACATATATAGCCTTTACCAATCATTGTGCAAAATTTAATCCATAAAACAAATATTGAATTTCCAACATACTCTTTTAGAACATGGAATAAATAAAATCATTACCTAGTAGCTATTGGAATCATCAACGTGAAAGAATCCACTAACAAATTGCTGTCCACTGTTAGAGCCATATGGCACGTTGTGAGAATGAAGCTTGTATTCCATCTTCTCCTGCATCAGCTTCAGAAATGACCTATACATAATATTGACGAAGAAATCAACATTACTCAGATGAAATTCTTTCAATTTATTAAACTTGCATGATACTGGAATTGAACATCATATTTGAAACTCATGATGCATTTTAGTTTTGAATAATAAGGATCAGTAAACACATAGAAAATCTGATGTACAAAAAATATAGAGCTTATGAAATATTTTGGCGTTCAGTCCTACAAAGTTTCACATAAATGTTTCCATCAATTAGGTATATCTATATGAATTTTCTTGCAAGGCGGGTGGATTCTAAGTTTTGAACCTCAATTCCTTTCGAACAAGTGATTGACATTAATGTGAAAAATGGTTGATCGATGTCTAAGTTTAGATACAGCGAAAAGAAAAATATCAAAAAGATTTTTGGGCTGCAACAGCATAAGCAGTATGACAGTGTCAAAGCCTTGAGAAATGGTCATTTCATGAAAATGGTAGATAATGATCATGATGGCTTGCACATTAAAGGTTTAATGATCAATTTCATTCACTATCCATGGCTGTCTTTGTTTAGGGTTCCATCGTTCTTGGTTGATTTTAACACCCTAATCATAAAGGCAATGCATACAAGTGGAAGAGGTGTACCTTTCTACACCAGTTGAGTTTATCACATAATACTTTGGCCAACTGAGGAGGATGTTCATCATGCACAACTAAATGAAAAAAAGAATTGCATTAGCTGCTTAAAAATGCCATTGTCTCTTCTACTTAATCTCTTCATCAAACAAAAATATAGCAATAGCCCCAAATATTATCACCTAAAAATGCAAGAAAACTATGGATGCTTTCCATAATAAATACAAACTATGATGTTTAGGTGCAAGGGGAATTACAGTTATCAAGAGGGCATCGACACTAACGGACTAAGAAGGGATTCAGTAGCAGAAATGAGGTAATGGTGTCATTAATAGTGGTGGCACAAAAAATAATAGCTAACCCTGGGGCGTTAGCTATTATTTTCTACCGACTCTATGATGGGCCAAAACAACATATTAAAAGCCTTCCAGTTATGCAAACAATAAGTCTACCTAATAAGGACTCATATTTTAACTAAGAAAACTAAAAAGAAGTAGCATTCTTCATGCATATTTTTGCCTAGTCATATTCATTATCACCAAAGCCAAAATAACCCCACCAAATGTGATATGCAAACCCCAACTTAAAAAATATGAAACAAATTACAACATGATTTATGCTACATGCCAATTATGCATAAAGAAGCAACAAAAAAATACGTCTTGTTCACTCAATGGCTTGCATTGCATCAACTGGTTAATCTACTCATCTATGTTTCCTTTTTCACTTGAATGGAATCAATCGGAGCTCATCTTCTTTAACACATTACTTTTGGCTTTGATATACTGTTGTGTTTAAAATATTATTATAATTGTTACATATATATAAATAAATAAATATATATATATATATGTAACACTTTTATAAATATTATATAGTATATATATCAAATTTATATAAAAATTATAAATATTATATATTTATAGAAAAATATATATGTTATATATATGTTTAAAAATAGGTATAAACATTTTATATGTAATATAAATGTTATATAAAAAATTATATAAATGGATAGTGTTATATAAATATTGTATAAATATTTATAAACATTTATACATATTTATAAAAATTTATATATAACATTATATTTTATATAAACATATCAATTTTATATATAATGTTATATGTTTATATATATTAAAGCATAGACATTTATATATAATGTCATATGATTATATAAATGTATAAAAGTTTATATATGATGTTATCTATTTATAATATATTTGGAGACAATCAAAATAGAACCCATATATTTCAACCACTTTAATTTGTTCTCTGATTCTTCTGAGAGATCAAATTTAATAAATTATATCTAGTCGTATTACTATTGATGTATTACAATAAAATATAATCCATCAAAAAATAAAAATAAAAAATTATCAAAAAAAAAACATCATTAAAACAAAATCATGATATAATATATATCAGTCATATAAATTTAATTTTCTAAATAATGTGATTCATAAATTCATGATATGACTTAAAAAATAATCTAAATTAGGCTTCATATTTATGCAAATGCTTTAAAATTAAAATATAATTGCAACTAATAAAGGCATGGTGGTTCGATTGGTAGGGTTTTGAATTCACAACTACTTGAAGATTACAAGTTCAATCCTAATTCCTAATTAGCTATTTATAACATCATTTGTTTGGTCTAGAATTCATTCCTCTTGTTGTTTGGGTAGATTGCCTTGGGTCAGAAACTACCCAATTACACACACACACACACGTGCGTGCTATGTCAATATACATATATATATATATATATATACATACATACATACATATATGTTTATATACAAATATATATGTCTACACACACACACACATATATATACATACATATATATCTATATATATCTATATACATACATACATACATACATACATATATATATATATATATATTTATATATCTATATCTATATCTATAACTATATCTATATCTATATACCTTTAATACATACACATACATACATACATATATATATATATATAATTATATATACCTACATATATATATATATATATATATGTATGTCTATATATATCTATATACATACGTAAATATATATCTATATATGTATATATATATATATATACATACATACATATAATCTATTTTAATGTCAATTCAATTAAAGTAATCAATGTTGATAACTATAATAAAAAATGACAATTAATCAATCAGTTGAGCTTGGTTTGTGTAAACATGTATGTGTACTCAATGCACAAGGTTCTTGGCTAACATAAGGTTAGAGAAAGATATATAAATATATATCTCAACAAATCTTACCATTGATATATCAAAGAGGTCATATCTAATTGTCTTGAACTTGAGGCTTATTACTATTGAGTAAATAAATGTATCATCACATCAAACATGATTTATTTTAATTTAAATTTAGGCAAAGTAGTCAATATTGATGGACTATCATCATAAATGGCATTAAATCCATCAGTTTAGCTTAAATATAAAGAAGAGTACAACCGTGTGTGTATTTTGAGGAGAGATGTGAAGGAAAGGTACCTGAAGAATGTTCTCCAGCTCCCTAAATACAAAGTTAAGAACTTCATGAGGCTTACCATGTGAAAAAATTTGGAATCATCTTTTCTAGACAAAGTAGATTGTATTTAAAAAAAATAATACTACCGAATAGTAAATTCTCTAGGCTGCTTCCAGCTGGGACATCTCCTCATCAAATACATAAATAGTTTCTAAACTTTAGGTGCATTGACAAACTACATGAACCTTCAAAACAAAAAGTAGCAATCAACTTAGGTTAGAAAAATAATTGGCAGGTCTTGTTTGTAATCTTTTGAGAGTTACTTTGGTAAAGCAAGTTTCATGATCATGGCATTGATCTGCTTTGATCTTGATTGAAGAGCCTGCAAGACCTGTCAATGATTCTATGAATTTTAGCTAACTCACAAATGACTTTAAGAGTCCAATACAGAGCTTCTCTATATTCCCATTGCTCATGATGAACAAAGAACACTTACAATGAACAAAAAATCAATTAACATATACATACATATATAGCTAGAGAGAGAGAGAGAGATAAAGAGAGACAAAGAAAGATTATATATGCACATGTAGAAAATATTACATCATTATAAATAAAAATTCTGACCATGATGATTTAGATGATAGTTGGAGCACAACATAGTCTATGGGTGCATTTGCATTCATATTCCCCAATTGTATGTACTTCCTCTTAATTCAATATGTTTCTTTATATTCATCTATAATTATAGCAAATAAGAATATTAAGCTTGCAGTCCATGTCCTAGAAAAAGCAAAAATAAAAAAAATGAAAAAAGATAATCAAATCAAAATTTTAATATTACGGTGCAAGTCTAAAACAACATGCATAGAATCATGGGTCCAACCGAGATTAAAAAAAAATAGCTGAATTTTTAGAATTTAAATTCTAAATTAGAAACAAAAGTCAATAAAAAAATAATAGTGATCAGCTGAGAAATAAAAGAAAACGCAGATCTGATACCATCAACACTAAATCCAATTCTAAGATCCAAATCAAAGAAGATGAGTTTTTAAGAAATGCTCATATTCTTCTAACATAAACTCGAATGAAAGTAAAATAAAAAAATTCATTTATTAACTTATTATAATACAATATTTTAAATAACTAAAACAAAAAAATAACAAAAAATATATTACATCTTATTAATCAATGTATCCACCAACTTTGCACAAAGTAAAATCTACCAATGTATTGACGTTGCTTTCTCTCCCTCTACTCCTCTGATCACCAACTTTTCCGCTGTGAAAATGCTGTCCGAATCATGGTGCATCATGTTTGTTGAAATATGTCATCACTTATACAAGATTTGTATGGGAAACAATGCGGTACCATATCGGTATGGAATTTAGACCACCAAATCAAATCAAAATAATTAAATAAAAAACTATGTTTTGATAAATATATATTGCTGCAGTAAATATATACATATATACTAGCATTTCACTCGTACATATATTATTGTAGTATATGTACATATAAACTATAGTATTATGCGTACATATATACTGAGTACATATATATATACTTAGGATATATGTACATAAAATACAATAGTATTATATGTAAGTATATGCTGACTATATACGTACGTATAAACCGCTTTTGTTGTCGTTGTAGCTGCTCCCGATACCACTGCCACTCCTGCCACTATCCCTGCCACTACCACTGCAGCTGTCGATGCCGCTATCGATGCTGCTGTTGCTGCTAACACTACCACTGTCGGTGCTGCCACTGCTGCTACCACAGCTGCCGGTGCTGCCACTGCCGCACCTGTTGCCGTCGCGGCAGCCGTTGATGTCGTAGCTACCATAGCTGCTGTAGCTGCTACTGTGGTTAATGACGTCCTCTCTGCCACTGATGCCGGTGCTGCCAGTGCTGCCACTGCTACTATCGCCATTGCCGCCCCTACCGCCACTGCCGCCACCACTGCTACTGCTGCTACTACCATCGATACCATCGCTGCCACTACTGTGGCTACTAAAAATAGGCTTTTACTTACCTATAATAGGCTAAAACTCTACCCAAAAAATTCAAAGAGACAAAAACATATTCACAGATATATAAAAACAAATATTATAGACATTAAAAAACATAAATTAAATTTTATTGTCTTACTGCTTCAATAAAAATCTAAAAGATGTACAGCAATTATGTTTAGAGATAAAGAGAGTGCAAAAACAAAATGTTTTTAGAATAATAAAGATAAGATAAGCTAGCACTCTTTTTGATAAACATTAAATCTATAAATATGAGACACATGCATTGGAAGGACCATGGTAAGGTCTGAATACTTTGAATTAGAAAAGCAAAGAACAAAACCAGAATATAAAAATTGAAACCTGCAAAAAATATAATAATTATTTGCTACACCATGTCATCTATTTTGATTGTGGTTGCAGTTAGCTATTTTAAAAACAAACTAAGTTCTGTAAGGAACTTCCAAATACTTAGTGGAAGTAATTCATGAAATGAAATTGGTATTAATCTCTGCATATATACATGACAGTCATGACTTTTCATTCCAAATAACTTAAGATTCTTCATATCCACGCATCTACCCATATTTGACACATATCCATTAGAGAATTTCAAATTTTTAACCCATTCACACAATATCTTTCTTGACGTCTTATCAAGTGTATAGCAAGCTTTATGGAATTTTTCTGTTTCCTCATTCAGTTTCATTTCAGGATACCAACAGTAATCATTCAGCTCTTGTCTTGATTTTAATGTGTCTTTTGTTTTTTCGTCTTCATTAAGGACAATGTTTAAAACAATGTCAAAAAAAAAATTTTCAATATGCATCACATTTATGTTATGACGAATTAAATTGGACTTCCAACAGGTTAAGTCCCAAAATATGCTAAATTTTTTCTAGCCAAATAATTTGCCTATTAGTTTATTACTTCTAGTAGCATCCTTTTCAGTTACCATCTTCAAACCCAAAATATGAATTTTGTAATAATATCATCTCCTAAACATACTGTTGGTGCAACTATCATCACAAATTTATTTTTTCGAAATGCAATTCTATTTCTTCGAAATGGATGATTCGTAGGCAAAAACTTACAATGGTTATCAAACCATGATTGTTTACCACTAAATTTGAGGGTAAATGTATCAGAATTTGTTAGACAATATGGGCATGCGAATCGCCCTGTAGTACTCCAGCCAGATAACATTGAATATGCAGGAAAATCACTTACCATCCACATAAGGGCTGCTCGCATAATGAAATTTTTCTTATTTGAGATATCATATATATTCACGCTAACATCCCATAAATGATTTAACTATGCAATAAGAGGCTGTAAGAAAACATCAAGCATGTCTTTCGGATTTTTTAGCCCTAGAACCAATATTGACAAAATCATATATTACTCCTTCAAACACAACCAATGAGGCATGTTATAAGGTGTCACTATCACTGACCATGTTGAATACTATTGTCCAGATTGCTAAAAATGGCTGAAATCCATCAGTGCAAAGACCTAATCTCATATGGATGACGCATTACCCCTTCTTTTACCTCATGCTTGGAATGCTACCTCATATCATTTGTTGTAGCATTTGATGCATATTGTCTCTATAATCGAGGAATTAATGGAAAATAATAAATCTTCTTAAAGACAACCTTCAATTTTTGTCGTGTATCTACAACAAGAGTTGCCTTCCTAAAGGAAGAATAGTCACAAAACTTACAGCTAATTAAATCACTATCACCACCCCAATATAACATGAATCCATTTAAACAATAATCAAATTTTTTTCACTAGGAGACCAATTCCTCGTAGTAACTTCTTAGTGGAGTAAAAGTTGTTAGTGATCAAATTATTATCCGGAACAATCTCTTTCATCAGTTCTGTAACATCATCAAATAATTTTTTAAACATATGATTTTCTGACTTAATGCTCATTAGTAGAGCCACAAGTGACAATTGTGAATGTGTTTTACAACCAGGCCACAACTCTTTGTCTGTAGCTTTAAGCATTTCATAAAATTTTTGAGATTTAGGATTAGGTGGTTCATCCATGTAATCCATATTGAAGTCAGTACCAATAGCTTCCGTGATCATTCTATGGTATGTGTCTGATGATTCTTCACCACAAGAAAATGATTCAATACCCTCATTTTGGTCAATATTCAGAGCCATTGTACTTTCTCCATGATAAATCCAAATAAAATAATTTGGCATAGAGCCATATTTAGCCAATTGATATCTTATAGTGTTTGCATCATGAAAAGAGATATTCTGACACTTGCGATGATTACATGGACACTTAATTTTTTCTCCATCCATCAATCGTGATTTACTACATGCAAAATTGATGAAAGTTTCAAGCCAAGTCAAAAAATATTTATTCAAAATTTATGAATAACCCTTCTGTACATCCACTGACGATTTGAGCTCATTCTAACCTATTTTATTTACAAAAAATAATGCCCAATAATTATTATAAATAAAACATTTTATTACTTTAAAATATACAAATAATTAAATAAAATTACTTACAGTTGAATATTTAAAATTTAAATATCGTGAAAATCGAGGCAATGCGTTTGTAAAATCTACATTAATAAATAAAGAAATTTTTAGCACGATAAAGATTATAAGATATCACAGTTATACTAGATAGAGGGTGCAAAGTAAAATAATACACAAGAAAAGAAAGCAAAAAATAGACATTTAATGTTTGAAGGAGGAGAGGGAGAGAGAGAGAGAGATAAGGTGGGGAGAAAGAGAGGGGCAGTGAAATGGGGAGACTGGGGGAGAGAGAGAGAGCGAGAAAGAGAAGGAGAGAGAGAATGAGTGAGAAAGAGGGGGAGAGAACTGGTGAAAGGGAGAGAAAGGGAAAGAGAGAGAGAGAGAGAGGAAGAGAGAGAGAGAGGGATAGCGAGGGAGAGATGGAGAGGGGGGGGGAGAGGACAAGCAAGAATGGAGAGTGAAAGAAAATAACAAGAGAGAGAGTGTGACACAAAGAAAAAGAGGAATAAAGTGACCGGAAGAATTAGAGATGTGGAGAGAGAGACACATAGAGAGTGCAGTGTTAGAATGAAAAATTATATAAAAGAAAATAAAATTTCTTCTATATAAACCTATCAAATATTACATCTTTTTTCAAACATAAGTTCATAATTGAGTCTGAGACCCAAGGGCAGGGATTAGGAGTACGACCCTTATTTGTATTATACCAGATATGAGCCTGATCAACGGACACTCTCATTCTACGTGCTTACATATTGTTGATATTATATCTTATGATATTTAATTTCAAATTAGTTCAACAAATTAATATTATCCCATATATAATTATATGTTAGGATACATATAGTAAATGTAGTTATAAATAGTTACGTATAGTTAAACATATAATTATATATAGATATATGCATACAAGTAGTTATAAGTAAATATAAATAAATGTATACAAAGTTATAAACAATTATATAGATTTACATATATGCATACATATATGTATACATAATTACAAATAAAGTTATATTTATTTATATAGAGTTATTTATAGTTATAAGAATATTTATATATAGTTATACACATTTAGTTAAACATTGTGTTGTATGTTTTTATATTATAATTATAAATATTGTTACATGTAGTTATAGATATAGTTACACGTATAGTTAAACTTATATTTATTCATGTATGTATATATATTTGTTAATATAATTTCATATATTTATACATATAATTATGTATAGGTATGGATATACTAAAATACATTTTTATACTAATATATAAAAATGTATATTAAATATATGTTGTTAATTATATATTTAAATATAGGTTATACATAAATAATATAAAATTATGTAGAGTTATATGTTATTATACATATAATATATATAGTTATAAAAAATTATATATCGTTAAACATTTAGTTATATATATATATATATATATTCATATGAATAGTTTTATTTAGTTTTACATAAATATATACAAAGTTATAAACAAGTATATAGATTTACATATATGTATACATATATGTATCAATTGTTAAAAATATAGTCATATTAAATTATATAAAGTTTTATTTAGTTTTAAAAATATTTATATATAGTTATACACATATAATTAAACATAATGTTGTATGTTGTTATACATGTATTTATAAATATAGTTACATGTGGTTATACATATAGTTACACGTATAGTTAAACTTATATCTATACATGTAGGTATATATATTTATAGTAAAATAATTTTTGAATACTAATATATAAAAATATATATTAAATATAAGTTGTAAATTATATATTTAAATATAGTTATGTATAAAGCTTTTATCATAAAACATATAATAAGATACAATTATTTATAGTTATAAGTTATTATACATATATTATATAAAATTATAAATATTTTTTTATAGTTAAACATATAGTTATATATAGATATATTCATACAAATAGGTATACATAAATATATAAAGTTATAAATAAATATATAGATTTACATATATATACATACTTACAAATATAGCTATATTTAATTATGTAGAGTGTTATATAGTTATACATATATTTATATATAGTCATACAACTTCAATAAATATCTAAAATATGGCCATCAATGATGTTTAAAGAGAGAGAGAGAGAGAAGAAATACTATTTTTCTACAATTTTCCACATGAGCAGGAAGTTACTTTGATGACCATTTACTACTACTTCTATAGCGAAGAGATGTTCTGCTAAAGCACCATAAATTTCTTCCATATATCTACGTATCCATATATGTGTGTGTGTGTGTGTGTATAAAGAAAATATAAAGATATATGCATGAAAATGAAAAAAAATGATATATAAAAATACTACTCAATAATAATAATAAATAACTAAAACTCATGCTTTTACATAATGAATAAAAATGATTGATGAAACTTTACATATCGAGTATTCCCATAAAAAAACAACTGAATAAAATAAATAAAATCTCACAATAATATAATATTATGAATAAAAAATATAAAATTACACTATCATTTATTAAATAAAATAAAAATTCACTTATAAATACTCTTAATCTATATGAATCATCTCATCCTAGTATCTCAAGATAATAAAATATAATATTACAATATAATTCTCAATAGTATTGAAATTTTTATTTTTATTTACCACTTATTAATGTTCTTTATAATTCATTTTGTTGTATTTTTATTATAAGTTACTATTTTTTTTATTATATTGTATTGATGTTCTTGAAATTATATTAATTTATATTTATTTTATTAAATATGAAATAAAATTTAATAATTCTTGACTAAAAAATAATTAGTAAATATGTTTATATCATATTAAACTATAAAAGAGTACTCACATATATTCACTAGTACTATAAAATAATGTTTCATTAATGATACATACATTTCCATAATACTTCTCATATTTTCTTATATTCTTTATTACTATTTATTACAAGATACATCTGCCACAAATTTTGTGAAACACGAAACATAGATTAAAGCTTGTAGGTTACAACTAATAGTTATGATACTCAACTAATAACTACACCGTTTAACTAACAATCACTACTAATATTTATTAGTTTTTTAAATTATTTAAAATAAACATATTGCCGCACAGAAAAATTACCTTGTGTTAAAACATGATGTTATTAAATAGCAGGATAAAGGGTATCCTAACGAATGTTGTCGTAAGGGGAATACTCTTGTATGTCATGAAATTCATCAACATTACAGAGATACCCAAACTCTTAATAATCCACAGTTTTAATGGTATTAATTATTTTTAATATAAATTTGGTAGAAGTTGAATTGTTAGAGTAATAATAAACTACATTGTTATAGATAAAATCATAAATTGAATTTAAAACATTTTTTGGTAGAAAAAAATCTATTGCGTTGCATGACATTGTGGGAATTATAAACATTAAAAATTTTTAAATATTTTTCATAGTTTTATATCCTCTATCTAACGCAAAAATGTTATAGATTTAAAATATTATACTTTCTTTATATACCTACCATTCTCCCAAACTTAACCCAAAATTATTATTTGGCTCGTATATAAGCTATCAGGCTTCATGATTATAATAGTTAAAATTCACGTCCCAACATCTGAATAACATGATAAATGATAGCACCATGGAAAATGTATCCAACATCTACGAGGAACGGACTCATATTTTCAGTGTTAGAGAATTCCTCATCTTTTTCCAATCAGTCTACCATGTTGGTTCAGATTATTAGTACCATGCTATTTGTTTTTAAAAATATTATTCTTGATAGTAATTATGTACAAAAATATTATTCTTGATAGTAATTATGTACAACATCTGAACAACATGACACATTGCTATATCTTGATCTTATTATATTAGCATGAAATCATTATTTTAATATTACTAAACTTGATTCAACAAGTCCACTCATCTCTAACACAAGAGAGATCACAAGGAATCACACACTACGAGACATCTATTGAATGAATATTTAAATTATTAGAAATATAAGTATTTTATTTCAAGAAACATAAATATGAAGTTATTATGTTTGAGATAATTTTGAAATAAATTTAATTTACAAAATGTTAGATACATGATAAATATAAATCTTTATACACCCACACACACACACACATAAACCTATACATGTAAAGATGATTTGTCTTCTACCACTCGCCTAAATGTTATAAAATACAATTAATGTTAAAAAATCTATAAAAATTTATATTTTATGGTTATAAATTTTTAAGAATTCATATTAATTTTTACGAAGATAATATGGAATGATTTTAAATGCACAAAATTTCAAATTATTTGATATAATTAATAATTTTTAAAATTCAAAAAATTACTTAAAGTGAGAAGATAATTAAAAAAATAATATTTATTATTTTATTAAAAATTTAATGTTAAAAGCTAATTGTAAAAATATTACTCAATTGTTTAATTTGTATAAATTTTAGTAGGATAAAACATCTATATATTTATTTATAATTATTATTTATTTTTTTTAATTTTATTGGAAAAAATAATATTTTTATTATATTTCAAGATTTTCAAGATTTGTATTATTTATTTTTTTGAAAGTTTTCTATAATCATAAAATTTTTTTTAATACATATAATAATATTAATATTTACTAGTTTATTCGTCAATTCAGATATTTTTGAAAATATTTTCTATTTTATCATTCAATGAATTAATTTACATTTAAATTTGTAGAAATTTTAATGTATGTTATTTAATTTTTAAATTATCGAAAAAATGATTATACTTATTGAATTAATTATTTAATGTTACTTTAATTTAAATTATTTAGTTTCTTAATTAAAAATTTTAGAAATTTCTTTTGTAAAATTTTTAAAAAAATTAATTCATCATAAAAATAATTATTTTAGTCCTTATTAATAAATTTTTTTTTGTATTTTTATATATTTTAAATTAATTATTTATAATATTATTTTTTTTTGATTTTACGAGAAGAATGTGTGTTTCAAGGATTGCTCATCTATAGACCAATAACATAAATTTAATAAACAAAATTAAATAAAATATTACAATAAATAATAAATAAATGTAATTATATAATTAAATATTGGTCAGGGAAATATTATCGCTAAATCCGTAGCTAAATTACGGATTTTATAAGCTAGAGAAAATTCATCGCTATATTATGGATTTTATTAGCTCGAGAAAATCAATCGCTAAATCCATCGCTAAATTATAAATTTTATAAGCTAGGGAAATTCTGTCCCTAAATCCGTTGCAAAATTAAAAATTTTATTTTCTACAAAAATTCTATCGCTAAATTCGTCACTAATTTATGGATTTTATTAGCTAGGGATATTCGCTCGCTAAATCCATAGTTAAAATATGGATTTTATTAGCTAAAGAAAATCCATCGCTAAATCCATAGCTAAAATAAAAATTTTATTAGCTAGTAAAAATCCATTGCTAAATCCATAGCTAAATTACTGATTTTATTAGTAAGGGAAAATTCATCACTAAATTCAACACTAAATCCATCACTAAATCATGAATTTTTATTAGCAAGGGAAAGTCAGTCGCTAAATCTGTCGCTAAATCATGGATTTTATTAGCGGGGGAAAATCCGTCGCTAAATCAAGGATTTTATTAGCAAGGAAAAATCAATCACTAAATCTGTCGCTAAATGAATGATTTTATTAGCAAGAGAAATTCCGTTGCTAAATACATCGCTAAAAAATTAGCTAGAAAAATCAGTCGCTAATCCATTACGAATTTCAGGCTTTTATTAGCGAGGGATATTTTGTTGCAATATCCGTCACTAAAATCCCAACTTTTCTGGAAGGGAAATTACGAAAATTATCCGTCGCTAATCAGTCACTAAATTCGTCGCTAAAATCAATGCTTTACTTGAATAGAAGTTACGAAAATTTTTCGTTGCTAATCCATCGCTAAATCTGTCACTAAAATCCATACTTTTCATGAATGGAAGTTCCTAAAATTTTTCGTCGCTAATCCATCGTTAAATCCGTCGCTAAAATCCCCACTTTTCTTCCGCATAATTTTTGAAAATTTTCCCTTGCTAATCCGTCACTAATCCGTTGCTATTTTTTTTTCCATTAAAAAATCATTAATTCCTTGCTAATCTCTAGCTAATTCCTTGCAAATTAGCTAGGGATTGATCCATAGCAAATTTTCCCAAGCTAAATTGATATTTTCTTGTAGTGAAAAAAGTCTTGAATTCAAATCAACTTAGGGTCAGTTTTGTAGTAATTTTCAAAAGTGTTTATAGGGCTAAAAATAATTTTGTGTTTTTAGGACAAAAAAATTTTATTAGTAATATTTTAAATAACTTTTTTGAAATCCTAAAAAAAACTTGAAGTATTCTTTTAATAACTACACTAACATATTTATTCGTTAAATCATCAAAATTATTTTTTATGTAATTAAAACATATATGTATTTATCTTTAAATATAAGTTTATTTTCTTTTAAATTTTATGAAAAATTTAAAATTTTTTATATAATTCAAAAATTATAAATCTTTTAGTAAATATTTTTTTAAAGATTCATATATAAATAAAATTTATTTTTTATTTTAATAATATAAATATTTACTTGTTTATTCATTAATTCAAATATTTTTATAATTTTTTATTTAATCATACAATTAAATATTTTAGCTTTTTATTAGTATTAATTTTTATGTATGTTCATTTATTAATTAAAATATCTTAAAAATGATTAATTATATAATGAATTATTTAATGTTTATTTAATACAAATATTTATATAACATAATTAAATTTTTTGGAAAAATAATTTGTATATTTTTTTAAAAAATTTTATAATCATAAAAACTAGTTATTTTAGTCTTTATTAATATAAATTTTTATTTATATTTAAATATTTCTGAAATTATTTATTTATAATATCTTATTTTTATAATATATGGGAAGAATGTGTCCCTCGAGATTTGCTCATCCATAGACCATGACATATATTTAATATAAAAAATTACACAAAATATTAAAACAAATAATATATATAAAAATTTAAATCATTAAAGATTAGCAATGAAATTATCCCTAGACCAAATAGCTAGAGAAATATTCATAGCTAAACTCATATATATGGTGAAAAATATCATTATAGGAATAATCACTAGCAATTAAATATAAAATAATAATAAAAATTCAAAATATTATTTAACGAGGGATTTTGTATCCAACTAATTAGCTAGGGGAAATCCATCTCTTAAGACATTGCTAAAATGCCCAGCAATCTTTGCGTTAAAATTTAGGATAATATTAGTTAGGGACATTTTAAATCTAAAATTTCCAACACTAATCCATCACAAATTCATCAAAAATTTGTAATTTAATGTAAAATTAAACATCTCTTCCTACTCGCTAGCTAATCCCTCGCTAATTAGCTAGATATTATTTCTCTAGCTAAATTTCTATAGCTAAACAGACATTTTATTATAGTGAAATAGACATATTGATAGATAGATAGATAGACAAAATATAAATAGATAGAGATAGATAGATAAACAGATAGATAGATAGATTGGTTGATAGATAGATAGATAAATAAATAGATAGATAGATAAATAGATAGATAAACAAATAGATAGATAGATAGATAAACATATAGATAGACTAATAGATAGATAGATAAATAAATAGATAGATATATATATAGATAGTAAGTTAAATAGATAGATAGATAGATGAATAGACAGATAGGTAGATAGATCGATTGAAATATAGATAGATAGATAGATACATACATACATACATACATACATTGATAGATAGAGACATAGATAGATAAATATATAGATAGATAGATAAATAGATAAATAGATAAACATATATATATATCGATCGATAAAAAGACATATAGACAAATAGATAGACAGATACATAGACAGATAGATATATAGATAGATAAACAGATCGATATATAGATAGATAGATAGATAAATAGACAAAAAGATAAAAGATAGATAGATATATAAATAGATAGATATAGTGATAGATAGAAACAAGATAGACAAATAGATAGGCAAATAATAGAGAAAAGATGGATAGATATATAGACAGAGAGATAGACAGATAGATAGACAGTCAGATAGACACACATATAGAAAGACACACTGATAGATAGACACACAAATAGATACAAAAAAAGTCAAATAGATAGATAGATAGACATTAAGACAAACACAAAAACAAACAGAAAGATAGTCAATCAGGCAGATAGTCAGGGAGGCAAGTAGACAAATAGACAGACAGATAGATAAACACACAAACAAACAAATAAATAGACAGACAAAAAGATAGATAGATAGATAGAAAGACATATTGATAGAAAAATATATTGACAAATTGAAAGCCAGATAGATATAGAAATATATAAGAAGATAGAAAAATTGATAGATTAAGAGATAGATAGACAAATAGATAGACAGATAAATAGACATATAGATTGGAAGAAAGAAAGAAAGAAAGATAGATAAATAGATATAAAGATTGATAGACAGATAGACAGATAGATAGAAAGACAGATAGATATTAAAATAGATAAACAGATAGACAGACAGATAGATAGATAGACAAACAAACAAACAAATATATAGAGAGATAGATAAATAGATACACAAATAGAAAGATAGGTAAAGAGTCAGGAGGTAGAAAGTCAATCAGTTAGGTAGACAAATAGATAGATAGATAAATAGATAGATAGAGAAACAAATAGACAAGAAAATAGATAGACGAATAGAAAAATAGACATATAGATAGTTTGATAAATAGATTAATACACAAATTGATATACTAATAGATAGACAGATTGATACACAGATTGATAGACAGATAGATAGAATGATAAATAGATACATATATATATATTGCCAGATAGATATAAATAGATAGATAGACAGATAGAAAGATATTTATATAGATAGATAGATAGATAGATAAATAAAGAGATTGATAAACAGACTGATATATATATATATATATATATATATTCAAATATAGATTGATAGAGAGATTGAAAGATAAACATATAGATATACAACCAGATAGACAAACAGATAGATAGATAGAAAGATAGACAGATAGATAAATAGGTGGAGAGATTTTTAGACTTCATGCAGGTAGACAATTAGGCAGGTAGGTAGGTAGCCAGACAAAAAGACAAACAAACTAATAGACAAATAGATACACAGATACGAAGACATTTAGATAAACAAATAGATCTTTAGATAGATAGATAGATAGTTTAATAGACAGATTAATTGATAGATTAATAGACTGATAGATAGACTAATTGATAGGCAAATTGTTAGATAGATTGATAGACAGATAGTGGATAGATAGATTGATCGAAAGAATGATATATAGACATATAGATAGATAGATCGATAGATTATTAGAGAAATAGATATATAGATTGCTAGATAAATAGATAGATAGAAAAACATACAGATAAAGAGATTGATATATAGATAGAAAGATAAATTGAAAGATTAATTGATTTATAGATAGAATGATAGATATACATATAGATAGACATATAGATTGATAGATTATTAGAGAAATAGATAGATAGATAAATAGATAGATAGATAGATTGATTGATAGACACAAAGATAGATATATAAATAGATATATAGATAAAGATATAGATAAAAAGATGGATATAAAGATAGATAGATAGTTAGATAGAAATATATAAAGATAGTTATATAAATAGATAGATAGTAAAAAATATAGATAGATAGACATATATATAGACAGATAGATAGACAGACATACAAATAGATACACAAATTTATATACATAAAGATAAACAAATAGTTTGAAGACATTAATACTGACAAATAGACAGACAAATAGGAATTCAGGTAGGCAGATAATTAGAGATATAGGCAGGTAAATAGATAGACAGATATATAGATAGATAAACAAACAAACAGATATATAGATACACAGACTGATAGATAGATAGATAGACAAATAGATAGATGGATTGATAGACAGATATATAGACAAATAGATAGACTAATAGAGAGATATTAAGATAGATAAAAATATAGATAGATAGATAGATTGATTGATTGATAAATAAATAGATATACATATAGATCAATAGATAGAAAGACAGAGAGATAGATAGATATTTAATCAAATAAATATGCATGTAGATAGATACATAGAAAGAGAGACATGCAAACAAACAAATAGACGAATAAATAGATATATAGACAGACAAATAAACAGATAAATGGACAGATAGATAGTTAGATAGATAGATCTATGGATCAATAGATAAATAGATAGACAAACATAGAGATAGATAAATAGACAAATAGATAAGTAGATTTATAAACTGATAGATAGAGAGATAAATAGACATACATACATAAAGATAGATAGATAGACAGACAGACAGATATAGTGATATTAAGATAGACAGAAAGATAGATAGATAGATAGATAGATAGACTAATAGATATAAGATAGAATGTTAGATAGATAAAAAAATTGATACATAGATAGATAGAAGTTAGATAGATAAATAGATAGACATATAGTTAGATGGATAGATATACAAATAAATAGCTAGATAAAAAGACAGATTGATAGGGAGAAGGATAGATAGATTTGTTTATAGATTTATAGACAAAATGATTGATAGATTGATACAAATTTGATAGACAGACAGATAGACAAATAAATAGATTGAGATATAGTTAGATTGATAGATAGATTAATGATAGATTAATAAATATATAGATATATAGAAATAGACATATAGATATACACTTTGATAGAAATATTGATAGATAGATAGACAAATAGATAAACAGATAGATAAATAGATAAATAGTTAGATAAATATATAGATAAATAGACAAATGGATATATAGATTTATTAATAGACATAATGATAGATAGATTTATTGATAGATTGAAATATAAACTGATAGTCATATTGATAAATAGATTGATTGATAGATTTATAAACAATTAGAATGAAATATAGATAGATAGATAGATGGAAAGATAATAGATAGATAGATATTTAGATAGATAGATAGATAGAAAAATAAATTGATAGATAGATAGATAGAAAGAAAGAAAGATAGATAGACATTACAATAAATAGATAGATAGATAGATAGATAGATATACAAATAGATATACAAATAGATATACAAATATATAGATAATAAATACACAGATAGATAGAGAGACAAATAGAAAATAGATAGATAGATAGATTTATAGATAAATAGATTGATTTAGATTGATAAACTAAATAGATTCATATACTTATTGATAGACTAATAAATATTCAATTTGATAGATAGATAGATAGACTGATAGATAAGCTAATAGATTGATTGATTAATTAAATGATAGACAGATTGATATATAGATTTATAAACATATTGATTTATAAATTTATAGACATATTTATAGACTCGTTTATTGATCTATTGATTATTGGATAGATAGATAGATTGATAGACAGATTAATAGAATGATTGATAGACAGATTAATAAATAGATTGATAAAAAAACAGATAGACAGACAGATAGATAGATAGATAAATAGACATATAGATAAAAATATTGGTAGATAGATAGATCAATAGATTGATAGATTGATATATGGATTCATAGATAAATTGATAGATATATTGATAGACAGATTGATAGATAGATTAATATAAAGATTGATAAAAAGAATGATAGATAGATAGATAGATAGATATGTAAATAGATATATAGATAGATATATAGATATATAGACCAATAAACAAATAGACATAAATATAGCTAGAAAGATAGATAGAATATCAGACAGATATAAAGACAAATAGATATACAGATAGAAAAGCATATAGATAGTTAGATAGATAGATTGATTGACATATAGATGGATAGATAGATAGACAAAAAATAGACAGATAGATTGATTTATAAATAGACAGATAGATAGACAGACACACATATAGATAGTTAGATAGAAAAGTATATAGATTTACATTTAAATATATAGATAGATTAACACATAAATAGATAGATAGATAGATAAAAAGATTAATAGATTGATAGAGAGAAAACAAACAAATATTTTGAGAAATAAATAGACATATAGAAAAACAAACAAATAGTTAGATAGATAGACACAAACACAGAAAGATAAATATATAGATAGATAGATATATAGACTAATAAATAGATAGATAGACTAATAGATATCCATTTGATAGACATATGGATAGATACATAGACAGACAAATAGTCAAGCATACAAATAAATAGTCATACAGACAAATAGTCAGTCAGACGGATAGACAAATAGAAAGATAGATAAACTAAGTGACAAACAGATAGATAGATAGACAAACATATAGATAAATAGATAGATTGACATAGAGATAGACAAATAGGTAGAGAGATAGATAGATAGGCATATAAAAATATAGATAAAAAATTAGATAGATAGATAGATAAATAGATAATAAGAGATATAGATATATAGATAGATAAAAAAATAGATAGATAGAATGATAAAAAAATAGATAGATTGATAGACATACAGATAGATAGATAAATACATAGATAGATAGAATTATAGTTAGACAGATAGAAAAAAAAATAGTAAGATAGATAGATAATTTGATATATAGATAGATAGACATACATACAGATAGATAGATAGATAGATAGACAAAGTGATAGATAGATAGATACATAGATAGATATGCAGATAGTTAGATAAATAGATAGAAAAATAGATAAATAGACAAATAAATTTATATATAAATAGATAGAAAGATGGAAAGAAAGAAAGATAGATAGGTTGACATATTGAATAATTGATTGATAGATATATTGATAAATAAATTGATAAAATGATTAAAAGACAATATTGATAAATAGATATATAAAAAAATTGATATATAGATTCAGAAACAAATTGATAGATAGTTTGATAAACAGATTGATAGAGAGATTGATAGAGAGATTGATAGATAGATTGATACAGATATAGATAGACAAAAAAACATTTTGATAGACTTTTTGATAGACAGATTGATAGATAGATTGATAGACAAATTGATAAATAAATAATACACTTATAGATAGATAGATAAATAGATAGATAGATAGATGGATAGATAAATAGACATATCAATAGATAGATAGACATATAGATAAAGAGATAGAAAGATAGATAGATATAAATATAATTAGATAGTTGGTTAGTTAAACAGAAAGATAGATAGATTGATAGATAAATTGATAGACAAATTCATAGAATAGATTGATAGAAAGATTATTAGACCGATTGAAAAAGAGATTGATAGACAAATTGATTGACATATTGATAGAAAGATTGATATATAGATAAATAGATAGACAGAATGATAAATAGATAGATAGATAGTCATATAGATAGATAGATTAATAGATAGACAAACATACAGATAGATAGATAGATATATTGATATACACATAAATTGACTGATAGATAGATATTTATATAGATAGATAGACAGACAGATAGATTTATTGATAGACAGAATGATAGAAAGATTGATAGATAGAGTGATAAACAAATTGATATACAGATAGATAGATAGATTAAAAAATAGATTGATAGATATTTTCAAAAATAGATTGATAGACAGATTAATAGTTGGATTGTTTGATAGATTGATAGACAAATTGATAGATAGATTGATAGATTGATTGATAATAAATAGATAGACAAATTGGTAGATAGATAGAAAAACATATAGATAAATAAATACTCTGATAGAGAGATAGATAGATAATAGAAAGATAATAGAAAGATAGATAGATTAATACACAAATAGATAGACAAAAAGATAGAGATATGGATAGACAGATTGATTGATTGATTGATAGTTAGATTATATAGATAGATTGATAGTAAGATTGATATACAGATTAATATACAAATAGATAAAGTGTTTGATACATAGATTGATAGATAGGTAGATAGGCTTATTTATATACACATAGATTGTTAGATATATAGACAGATAGATAGAAAGATAGATATACACATAGATAATAGATAGATAGATAGATACATTGACAGCTAGATAGATGGACAGATAGATATACAGATTATTAAATAGTTAGATTGATAAATTTATGATAGATAGATTTACAAATAGATAGACAAATAGATAGGCACATATATAGAAAAATGATATTCATATGGATTGACAAAGAGATAGATAGAAAGATAAAGAAATATAGACAAATAAAAACACAAATAGATAGACATATAAATTGACAGATAGATAGAAATAGATAATTAGATAGAAATATAGATAGATATTTAGCCAAATAGAGAAACAAATGATAGATAGATAGATAAATACCTAGCTAGATAGACAAATAGATAGTTAGATAGAGAGATATACAAACATATAGATAAACAAATAGATATATAGATAGATAAATATATTGACAAATAGATAGACAGACATATAATTAGACATATAGATAGAAAGATAGATATATATAAAGACAGACAAATAGACTATAGATAGACAAAGAGAAAGAAAGAAAGATAGATATATAGATAGACATATATATCAAATTAGGCTGCTAGACTATCAGGTTGGTAGAAAGTGAGACAGAAGAACAAACAAGAAAACAAATAGACAGATAGAAAGATAGATATAAATTGATAGATAGATTAAGGATAGACAGATAGATAGATAGATAGATTGATTTCTAAACAAATACATAGAAAAATAGATAGAAAGATAGATAGATATATAGGTAGACAAACATATAAACATATAATTTGTCAGATAAATAGACAAATACATAAATAGACAAATTGATAGACAAATAGATAGAAATAATTATATAAAGATAGATAAATAGATAGATAGATAAATAGATAGTTAGTTAGTTAGATATATAGATTGATTGATAAATAAATATAAAAATAAATAGAAAAATTAATAGAAAAATTGCTAGACAAATAGATAGATAGATTGATAGACAGATCAATAGATAGATAGATATATAGATTTAATGATATAGAGATAGATAAACATAATGAAAGACATATAGATAGATAGATAGATAGATATATATACAGATAAGTAGTCCGATAGATATATAAGTTATTAGATAGATAAATAGACAGATATATAGAGATACATATAGATAGATAATTAGATAGATAGATAGTTAGATTCAGAGATAGATAGACATATAGTTAGATAAATAGTTAGATAGAGAGACAGAAAGAAATAAAGAAAGATAGATAGATATATAGTAAGATAGATAGATAGATAGTTAGATAGATAGATAAACAAATAGATAGACAGAAAGATAGATAGATAGATAAATAGATAAATAATTAGATAGATAAATAAATAGATGGATAGTTAAATAGATTGATAAATAGATTTATAGGTAGATTGAAAAACAGATAGATTGAAAGACTGATAGACAATTTAGATAGAGAAATAGATAGGCATATAGATAGAAAGATAGACAAATAGATAGACTGAAAGACAGCTAGACATATATATATATATATATATATATATATATATATACATATTGATTGATAGATTGATAAACAAATTATTAAAAATTTTGATAGATTGATTGATAAACCAATTGATTGACATATTGATCAATAGATTGATAGATAGATTCATAGACCAATTGATAGATAGATTTATAGATACATTGATAGATAGATTAAATGACAAATAGATAGACAGACATATAAATAAAAATATAGATTGATAAAAAGATAGATAGATAGATTGACAGATAGTTAGATAGATAGACAGACATATAAATACAAATATAGATTGATAAAAAGATAGATAGATAGTTAAATAGAGAGACAAATAGAAAGGTAGATAGATTGATAGATAGATATATATACAAATAGACAAATATATAAACAAAAAGATAGACAAAAAGATAGATACATAGATAGATAGATAAATATATACATAAATAAATAAACAAATAGATATATAGATAGATAGATAGACAGACATATATATAAATAGATAGATAGATTATTAGAAAGATAGAAAGATAGATAGATAGATAGATAAATGGAATATAGATAGAAAGAATGATAAACAGAAAGATAGATAGCTAGATAGATAGTAAGATAGATAGTTATAAAGATATATAGACATATAGATATATAGATAGATAGATTGATTGATTGATAAACATATAGATAGATAGATTGATAGATAGATGATATAGATAGACAGATAGACAAATAGATAGATAGATAAATTTATAGAGAGACGAATAGATAGATAGACAGATAGATATATAAAGAGTTAGAAATATAGATATATAAATTGAAAGACAAATAAGATCAATTGACAGACAGACAGATAGATAGATAGTCAAATAGATAGAGATATAAATAGACAAAAAGATATATAGATAGATAGACTTATTGATACAAAGTCGATAAGGCATGTAGACAATCAAGCATATAGAAAGATAAAAAAGATACATAGATATATATATATATAGACAAATAGATAGAAATATAGATAGATTAATTGCTAGATATATTGATTGATTAATAGACAAATAGATTGATAGATAGATAGAGATAGACAAATAGATAGATGATATAGATAGACAAATAGATGGATGGATAGATTGATATATATATATATATATATTGATTGATAGATAGATAGAAATATAGATAGATTTATAGATAGATAGATATATAAACATATAGATAGACACACAGATAGTTAGAAAGATTGAGAGATAGATTGATAGAGAGATAGGAAGTTATACAGATAGACAGATAGGAAGTTATACAGATAGACAGATAGATAGACAGATTGAATGATAGATACACAACTAGATAAATAGATATATTGAATGATAGATAGATATATTGACAATTGATAGATAGATACATAGATATAAAGAAGGATAAATAGTTAGATTAATAGATTGATAGATTGATTGATAAATAGATAGTCAGATAGAAAATAGATAAATAGATAAATAGATAGATAGACATATAGATAGGCAGATAGATGATATATAAATTGACAAATTGATGGAAAAAATGATATATAGATTGATACATAGATTGATAGAAAGATTAATAGAAAAATTCTTAGTCATATTAATACACAGATTAAAAGTAAAATTAATAGATAGATTGATAGATAGAGTAATAAATAGATTCATAGACAGATTGATAGGCAGATGATTGACTATCAAATAGATAGAAAACTAGTTAGATAGATAGATTGACGTACATATTTATATACAGATGTATAGACAATTTTATGGAAAAATTGATATATAGTTTGATAGACAAATTGATAGATCGATTGATAGATTTTTTAATAGTTATATTGATAGATAGATAGATAGATAGATTGATTGATATACAGATTCATAGATATATTGATATAGATTGATAGATAGAATGATAGACAAAAAGTTTGTCAGATTAATAGAAAGATAAAAGATAGATAGATAAGTAGATTTATAGACATATAGATAAATAGATAGATTGACTGATAGATATTTAGACATATAGATACATAGATAGATAATAGATAAACATATAGAGATTAATTGAATGACAAATAAATCGATAGATAGTGAGATTAATAGATATATTGATAAATAGATTGAAAGAAAGATTGATAGAAAAATTGATAAAAAGATAGAAAGATAAGTTTGATAAATAGATAGATAGAAAGAAAGACAGATAGATATACATACAGATAGAAATGTAGATAGATAGATATAAAAATATATAGATTATTATGAATATAAAAAGAGAGATAGATAGTCAAATATATAGATAGATAGACAGATAAAAGAAAGCTAGATTGATAGATAGTTATATATATAGATTTTTAGATAGATAGTTAGAGAATTAGATATACAGATAGATAGATATATAGATAGAAAGATTAATAGATAAATTGATAGATAGATTGATAGCCAGATAGACAGATAGATAGATATAAAGATAGATATATAAACATACAAAGAAAGAAATAGTTAGATTGACATACATACATACATATAGATAGATAGATATACAAACCAACATATAGATCAATTGTCAAGCATGCACACATCATACAGGGACAGTACAAAGAGCTTTCACCATATCTAGTAGAGCCTCCTCGGCTTTAGAATCAGAAATTAGAGCATTAAAATCAGGGTTAGAGATATGTAAGCAGCTAAACTTTAAAAACATTGAAGTTCAGGTAGATTCAAAATTACTAGTTGATACAGTAATCAATAAGAAAATATTATGGAGGTATGAAGAGGATCTAGAAGTAATTCTTAGTCTTTTGGATGATTTGAAGGCCTCAATAATACATATATATAGAGAAGCTAATAATCTAGCAGACAGTCTATCTAAAATAGGCACCACCAGAGAAGATATAGAATATAATGAGAAATTCATGCCAAATAAACTAAAGGGAATAGCATGTTTAGATAAAATGGGATTTCCTTATATTAGAACAATAAACAGATCACGAAGGTATGACAAAGTCTCATCTTTCTGCTGGATTATGTGGGAATTCACCATTGCAGAGAATTTCTGTCTCATAATTAAATGGAATGGAAGGGTGGAGATTGAGCCATATTTAAAAAAAAATAAAAAAAATAAAACTTAAATCTTAATTTAGAATTTTGAATTTAAAAAAAGAAGCATACAGATAAGAATATAAATGTCTTAACTCTGCTTTTCGGCAGAATAATGAGTATCTTAAAATATGTATCTTGACTTCCTTTGCAAGATGTTAAGAAGAATAATAGGGTATAAATGAAGGAGATCCCATTGTAGGATGTGTTAATTCTGCATTTCAGCGGAATAGTGCATAGCTAAAATGTAAGGGTGTCAAAATAATATATATGCAATTTAGAAATTCTGCATACCCAAAATATGTGCTAATTCTGCATTTCGGCAGAATTTGATATTCTCTTCAGAAAGGATGTACTTTGACTTTCCTTGCAGGACAATATGTATTCTGTCTTTTCCTTGCAGAATGTCAAAGAGGAGAAATCGACAATTCTGTGGAGCTTTAGTCTTATGTTATATAAGTTTAATCAAGGATAAGGTTAATAGGGTGTCAAGATCTAGTAGGCACGGTCATTTTTTTGTTTTCTCTTTGGTTTTGTTACAGGATCGACAGTGTATAAACGAGGAAGGAAGACTGCTGGAAACTTGTGAAGAAAAGAGCCAGACGCACGGGGAAGAGGAGAGATAGAGGCCCAACCACATGGGCAGCACTACCCCATATGCTGACTAAAACTGCCTCCAGTGTTGCTGCTGCTACTAAAGAGCCTCCAGTGCTGCTGCTGCTGCTGCCTTGAAGAAAAGAGCCTTCAGTGCTGCTGCTAAAACTGCCTCCACACAGATGTAGAGACAATATCAAATAAAGAAGTACATATCATGGAAAACCTGCCTGAACAAAAATTAGAATGATGGGAGAATAAAGAAGAAGCTGGGGAAAGTCTGTTGCTGTCAGTTGCTACCATATGCGAAGTCAGTTGTTGCAATGGGAGAACAAAAATTTACACAGTGCATATACCCATGTAGAGAGCACTCTGTTGCTTCCATGAGTCCTCCCGCTGCTGAGATGAATATACCTGCTGGTGTGGAAAGTCTACATGCTGTTCACTGTTATATAATAATGAAGAATCACAAAGAGAGCGGCTTCCGCCACAGTTAATCTTAAATAAGGATAATTCTCTGTATTTCGGGCTAGGGAATTGCCCTGTAAATGGAATGTCTTATAAATAGTTTTCTGAGGTTGTAAAGGTTTTCCTCCGCCTACAAGTGAGGGGTATGTTTTCTTTAATAAATGATAAAAGCCTTTTTTTTAAAAAAAAAAAAATTGTCAGGCATGCACACAATAATGCTGGCAGATATATAAACATACATACATATAGAAAGATAGATAAATAAACTGATAGATTTATAGATAGATAAATAGACAGGCATACATATAGACAGAAGAAAGGTATATAGATAGATATATATATATATATACATACATAATGATATAAAGATAGATAGATAGATATATAAATAGATAGATAGATAGAAACATAGAGATAAGTATATGCATAGACAAATAGATAGATAGAAATATAGGCAGATAGACTGGCAGACAAGTATATCCATAGATAGATAGACAAATAGACAAATAGACATGTATCTAGATAGATAGATAAACATATAGACAGATAATAAAATAAATAGATAGAGTTATAAACTGATATGTAGATAGACATATATAAAGATAGACAGATAGATAGTTAGTTATATAGAGTGATAGAAAGATAAATAGATAGTCAAATTGATAGATTATCAGATAAGCAGACAGACAGACAAACAGATAGTTAGATAGATAGACATATAGATAGATAGATAGACAGATAGATAAATAGATAGATAGGTATATATTTCGATAGAAAGATAGATAGACTAATAGATATATAGATAAATAGAAATATAGATAGAGAGATAGAGATACAGATAAAAAGACAAAGATATAGATAGACAAATATATAAATATATAAATAAATAGATACAAAGATAGAGATATATCGAAAAATATAAAGATAGAAAGGTTGATAGATAAATAGGTAAATAGACAAGTAAATAGATAAGTAAATAGATAAATAGATGGTTAGTTAGTTAAATAGAATAATATGTAGTTAGGTAGGTAGGTAGAGATATTGATAGATAGAAAGATAAATAGATAGATAGACAAATATACAAATATACTGGAAGATAGATAGATAGACATATAGATTAGAAATACATATAAATATATATAGATAAAGATGGAGAGAAAAAGAAATAGCTAGATAGATTGATAGATAGTCTAGTAGATAGATAGAGTGATCGGTAGATAGACAGATACACAGGTAGACATATGAAAAAAAAATAAATAGACATGTAGACAGATAAACATAAAGATAGATAGAAAGACATATAGATATACTGATAGACAAATAGATAGGCATATAGAAAATATACAAATAGACAGATATATAGATAGATAGTAAGATAGATTGATTGATAGAAAGATAAATAGACACATAGGTAGCCATATAGATAGATAAATATACAGATAGATAGATAGATTATTATAAAGATAGATAGACAGGGAGATATAAAGATAGATATGCATATTCATAAATAGAATGATTGATTGAGTGAGAGATATACAATTAGATAGACAGATTGATAGATAGAGAGATAGATACATAGATTCATAGACAGATTGATACACATATAAATAGAAATATATATAGATAGAAAGATAGTAATATTGATAGATATATAGAGAGATCTATAGATATATAGTTTGAAAGATAGAAAGACAGACAAATAGATAGATAGATTTATAGATAGATAGACAGACAAATAGATAGATAGATTTATAGATAAATAGATAGATAGATAAATAGGCAGATAGATAGATAGATAGACAGATAGATTGAAAGTTAAATAGATAAATAGAAAGATAGATAGACAGATAGACAGTTAGATAAAAAGATATATAAATAATTATATAAATAGATAGACAAATAGATAGATAGATAGATAGATATACAGATATATAGACATATAGATTGATTGATTGATAGAGAGATTAATAGAAAGATAGATATATAAATAGATACAAAATTTGATAGTCAAATTGATATATAAATTTATAGATAGATTGATACAAATATAAATAGACAAATTGATAGAAAAATAGATTAATAGATATATAAATAGCTAGATAGAGAGATAGATAGACGAATAGATAGATCGATAGATAGATAGATACAAAGACACACACACACACACACACACACACACACACACACACACACACACACACACACACACACACACATATATATATATATATATATAAAGAAAGACAGATAGAATGAAAGATTGAATAATAGATAGTTAGACAGATAGAATAATTGATATATAGATATATATTTAGATGGAAAAATAGATACAAAGATATATATATATATATATATATATATATATATATATATATATAGTTAGACAAATATATAGATAGATATATATATATAGACTGACAGAGTGATAGACTAAAATATAGAAAGACAGATATATAAAAATACATAAAGACGAAAAGATAGAAAAATAGAAAGAAATATAAACATACAAACAAAACGATAGATATTTAGAGATATGCAGAAACACAAATATATAAACATACTTACATAGATACAGACAGATAGATAGACAAATAAATATTCATAGATGTAGACTAACAAATAGATAGGTAGACACTGATCGAAAGATAGACAGATAAAAAGATAGATAAATAGATAGACTTATAGATAAATAGATAAATAATCAGGTAGATAGATAGTCAGGCATAAAGATAGAGAGAATTATAGAAAGATAGACATATAAATAAATAAATAGACAGATAAATAGACAAATAGATACATAGACACATAGAAAAATAGATTGGTTGATTGATAAAAGTTGTAGATAAAAGTTGATAGAAAGATAGATACTATGATAGATAGATAGATAAAAGTTGTAGGTAATTTGATAGACAGATTTATAGATTGGTTGATTGATAGTTTCATTGATAGTTTGATAGACATATATATAGACAGATTTGTAGACTTATTGATATACAGATTGATAGACAAATTGATAAATAGATAGAGATAGATATAGATATATAGATAACTAGATAGATAGAAAGATAGATACATAGAAAGAAAGAAAGATAGATAGACTTTTAGAAAGGCAAATAGAGAGAGAGATAGAAAGTTAAATAGATAGACAGATAGATAGGATGATATAAAGATTGTTAGATTGAATGATTGATAAATAGATAGATAGATAGATAAAAGATAGGTAGAGAGACTAATAGATATATAGATATATAGATAAATAATGATATAGACATATAGATAGATAGACAGATAGATAGACATATAGAATGATAGACAGATAGATAGACAGACAGATAGATAGATATATTGATTGAAAGGTAGATAGACAAAAAGATAGATATATAGATATACAGATAGATAGAATGATAATTAGATAGATAGCTAGATAGATAGACAAAAAGAAAGAAAGAAAGAAAGATAGATAGATATACAGATAGATAGATAGCTAGATAGATATACATATATATAGAAAAATAGATAGACATATATATTGACAGGCAAATAGATAAACAAATAGATAGAGAGATAGATAGATAGATAAATAAACAATTAGATAGGCCGATAGATAGGCAGATAGATATATAGATAGATAGACAGATAGATAGAAAAAGAGAATGACAGATAAAGAGATAGAAATCTAGATATATAGATAGATAGATAGACTGATAGATATATAGAATGATAGATAGCTAAATAGAAAGATAGATAGATTTATTGTTTAATAGGTAGAAAGATCAAAAGATATATAGATAGATTGATTGATTGATACATAGTTAGACAAAAAGATAGACATATAGATAGAAATATATATAAATAGTTAGATAGAAACTTAGATAGACAGTTAGATAGACAGATATATAGATAGATTGATTGACAAAATCTTAGACAAACAGACATACAAAGAGATTAACTACCATACAAATAAATTGACATACAATCAGTCAGATAGACAGATAGATAGACATGCACTAATAGAAATAAAGAAAGAAAGAAAGATAGATAGATAGATAAATAGATAGATAAACAGATAGATAAAAAATAGAAAAATAAAAAGATAGATAGATAGTATGATAGTTAGATAGATGGATAGATTGATTAATACATAGATAAATTTTTAGATAGATAGAGTGATAGATAGATAGATAGCTAGATAGATATCATGATAGAAAGATAGATAGATAAGAAGATAGATAGACATATAGATAGATAGATAGATAAATCGATAGATATAAAAATAGATAGATAAATATATATACAGATAGATAGATATATAGACAAATAGTTAGATAGATAAATAGACAGATATACACACACACACACACACACACACACACACACACACACACACACACACACACACACACACACACACACACAGATAGGTATATAGATAGATAGATATAAGAATATATCGATAAATAGATAGGTATAATAATATATAGATAGATAGACAAAAAGATTTATAGAAAGAAAGATAGAAAGATAGATAGAAAGATAGACAGAAAGATAGACATATAGATAGATAGATAGATTAATTGACCGATAGATAGATAGATAGATTAATTGACCGATAGATAGATAGATAGATAGAAATATTAATAGATAGATAGATAGATTAAGAGGTAGAGAGATAGAGTGATAGAAAGATAAAAAGGTAGAGAGAAAGAGAAGTTGAGAGAGATAGACAAATAGATATAAATAAATTCAAATAGATCGACAGATAGTTACACAGATACATAGACAAATAGATACACATAAAGATAGAAACAAAGAAAGAAAGATAGATAGATAAATAGATTGGCATGTTGATAGAAAGATTATTAGACAGATAGATTGACAAATAGATAAAAAGAAAGATATACAGATAGTTAGATTTAGAGATAGATAACAATATATTCAAATAACTTGACAGAAAGATAGACATATATATAGACAGACAAATAGACATATAGAAAGATAAATAGGTTGATACATAGATAGATAGATTAACAAAGAGATAGATAGCAAATAAATAGATAGATAGATACACAAATAAATAGATAGATAGATAATAGATTGATAGAAAATTGATAGATAGATAGACATATAGATGGACATATAGATCAGATAGACCTATAGTTAGACAAATAGAAAAATAGACCAATAGCCATATATATAGATATATAGACAAATGATAGACATTCTGATATACATATTGATAGACAGGATCATAAACATTTTGATATATAGATTGAAATAAATATATACAGATGAATAGTCAAATAGATAGACAGATAAATATTTAAATAGATATATACCTAGATAGACAGATAAAAAGATAGTTATAAAAATAAATAGATATATTCATATATAGATAAATAGATAGATAGACATATAGATTGATAGATATGTATATATATATTGACAGATAGATAGATATATAAATAAATCAATAGACATTTAGATAGATATATAATCAAGCATGTAGACAGTCAAGCATGTAGATATACAGATAGCCATACACAGACAAACAAACAGATAGATAAAAAGATATATAAACAAATAGATTGATAAATAGTTTTATAGATAGATAGATAGATAGATTGATTGATAGTGTGATAGATATATTAAAAATTTATAGATAGGTAGATAGATAGATAGATATATAATTAGATAGATATATCTATATATAAATAGATAGAGAGATAGATTGATAGCTAGATATATAGATAGATAGGCTAATAGATAGACAAATAAATAGTTAAATAGATAGATAAATATATAGACATATATATACCAATAGATATTAGATAGCTAAACACAATTATAGATAGATTGATATACAAGTTGATAGATAGATTGATTTATAGATACATAGATAGATAAATAAACATATAGCCATATAGACATATAAATAGATAGAGAGCTAGTCAGATAGACACACAGATAGATATATAGATAGACATACATATAGATAGACATTTTGACTGATAAACTAACACACTAACATATTTACAGATTGATAACAAAAAGAAAAACAAATAGATAGATAGATGGATAGACAGATAGTTGGACAAACAAATAGTCAGACAGACATACATGTAGACAAACAGATAGATAAACAATTTGATAAATAGATTAATAGATAGATTAATAGATAGATAGATTGCTAGATTGATAGACAAATAGATAGATAGATAAATGGACAAATAGATAGATTGATAGACCAATAGTTAGAAAAATAGATTGATACTTATATAGATTGATACATAAATAGTCAAATTTATAAATAGAGTGATAGACAGATTGATAGACAATTTAATAGACAGATTGATAGACAAATAGATTGATTGATTGATTGACAAATAGATAAACATATAGAAAGATAGTTAGATAGATAGATAAATATATAATAAAGATCGACATAAAGATAAATAGGTAGATAGAAAAATTTTTAGACAGACAGACAGATAGATAAATAGATATATATATATATATATATATATAAAGATAGAAAGTCAAATAGAGAGACAAATAAATAGGTAGATAAATAGATAGTTATTTAGACATATAAATAGCTAGATAGATAGTGAGTTAGTAAGATAGATATATAGACATATATATAAATAGATAAATATGCAAATAGCAAGATAGATAGATAGATATATAGATAAATATACAAAAATATATATCTATAGATTACATATAGATAGATATATTGATTGATAGACATATAGATATATTGATAGACATATAGATAGATAGACAAATAGATTGATAGATAGAAAAATATATAGATAGATAAATAGATAGATAGAAAGATAGAGAGAAAGTATGATAGATAGATAAACAAAATTATAGACAGAAAGTCAGATAGACTAATAGATAGATAGACATATAGATTTATAAAGATATAAAAAGATATTTGGAGACAAATAGACAAGTAGACTCGTAGACATATATAAAGATAGATAATTAGACACATAGACATATAGCTAGTTACTTTGGTAGCTAGCAAGGTAGGTAGGTATTTATATTGCTAGTTAGGTAGGAAGATATATAGAGAGGTAAAGAGATTGGGAGATAGAAAGATAAAAAGATAAATAGGTAGAGACATTGATAAGTAGAGAACTAATGGTATGGAGAAATAGAGAGGTAGAGAGATAGAGATATAGAGAGTTAGAAAGATAGAGAGAAATAGAGATATAGAGATAGAGAGATAGATTGAAAGAAAGAAATATATAAAGATATATAGATAGATTGACATATAGACAGATCAACAATAAAACAAATAGACAAGTAAACATATAGAAAGATAAATAGCTATATTTATTGACAGATAAATAGCTAGATAGAAAGACAAACAAAAGGACATATAGACTAGCAGACTGATAGATTGAAGATTAACAGATAGATAGATAACTAATAGATAGATAGATATACAATTTAATAAATAGATTGATAGACAGATTGATTGAGAAATAGATAGATTGATAGTCAAATTGATAGACATATATATAGACACATAAATTGAAATATAAATAAAGATATAGATAGACAGACAGACAATTATATAGATAGATAGATAGATAGATGTTAGATATATAGATAGATATATATAGAGATTAATAGATAGATATACAGATAGATAGATAGATAGATAAATATATAGCTAGATAGATAGATAGACAGATAAATAGACAGATTGATAGATAAATAGATAGATATATAGATACACACAAAGGTATAAAATTAGATAGAATAGATAGATATATAGATAGATAGATAGTGATATAGATAGATAGATAGACAGATAGATAGATTGACAGACATACATATATATAGATAGACATACAGATAGACTTGGATATATAGACAAACATAGAGTTAGATTGAGAGCCTAACTAATAGATAAATAAGCACTTAGATAGATAGACAGATAGATATACATATAGATAGATCTATCAATTGATAGATAGATAGTTAGAAGATAGATAGACAGATATAAAGACCCTTTAAATAGACATATAAGTAGACAAATAGAAAGATTCATAGACAAATAGAAATAAAAAAAGATAAATAGATATATTTACATATAGTCATATAGAAATATATATAGATAGAAAGACAAATAGATAGATAGATAGTGAGATTGACAGAAATATAGACAAGTAGACACATAGATTGATTGATAGATAGAAAGATAGACATAAAGATAGACATATATATTGATAGATAGATAAATATATAGACATGTATATAGATAGATATATATATACAAGTAGACAAATAGATATCTAGATAGGTAGATAGATAGATAGACAGATAGATAGATAGATAGACATATAGTCAGATATACAAATTGAAAGATTGAGAGATAGAAAGATAGATAAATAGGTAGTTATATAGATAAAGAGATAGATATATAAATAGAGAGATAGAGAGATAGAGAGACAATTATACAAATAGACAGATAGACATATATATTGATAAAGAGAGAGAGAGATAGATAAAAAAAAGATAGAATAATAGATAGGTATATAGGTAGACATATAGAAGGATAGATAGATAGATAAATAGACAGATAGAAAGATAGATAGATATCTAGTTAGATTGGTAGCTAGCTAGCTAGGGAGGTAGGTAGGTATTAAGGTCGGTAGTTAGCTAGGTAGAGAGATAGAGAGGTATAGAGATATAAAGATAGAAAGATAGTGAGGTAGAGAAATAGATAGGTAGAAAGCTAAAGAGATAGAGAGAATTAGAGGTAGAAAGATATAGAAATAGAGAGATAGAAAGATAAAGAGATAGAGATAGAGAGTTAGATAGCTAAAGAGATAGCAAGATAAAGAGATAAATAAATATTGAGATAAAGAGAAAGATAGATAGATCATTTAGATAGATAGATAGAAAGAAATAAAGATATTTAGAAAGATAGATTGATAAATAATAGATAGACATATAGACAGATAGAGAAAAAGATTGATAAATAGATTGACATATAGATAGATAGAAAGCTAGATATGTAGATAGATAAATAGCTTGAAAGACATATATTCAAAAAAAAAGACATATAGACTGACAAACTGATAGTTTAATATATTGACAGATTGACAAACAAATAGATAGATAGATAGATAGACAGATAAATAGACATTTGACAGTTAGTTAGGGAGACAAAAAGCTTGACAGACAGACTGATAGATAGATAAATATATATAGATTGACAGATAGATTGACATATAGATATACAGACAGAACACAGATATATAAATATATAGAAAGGTAGATAAATAGATATATTGATAAAAATTTTGATAGATAAATTAATAGACCGATTGATAAATAAATTAATAAATAGAAAGAAAGGATGATAGATAGATAGATGTTAGATAGATAGATAGACATATAGATAGAAAGATAGATTGATAGATAGATTAACAAATAGAAAAATTGACAAATAGACAGATAGATTGTTTGATTGATAGATAGAGAGATAGAAAAATAGATAGACATATATATAAACAAATAGAATAGATACACAGAATGATAGATAGATAAATAGACAAATAAATAAACAAATAATTAGTCAGATAGATAGATAAATAAAAAGACAGAGATAAATAGATATATAGATAGATAGACAGATAGATAGACAAATAAATAGACATATAGAGAGACAAAAAGATGAATTTTTCTATAGATAGATAGATATACTATTGATATATAGATGGATAGACAAATTAATAGACAGATAAATAAATATTTTGATAGACATATAGATAGAAAAATTGATAGATAGATTGAGACTAATAGATCAATAGAT
>JAREIK010001113.1:98774-183562 GCA_029783825.1 Sapria himalayana
TTAGACTTATAGATTGATAGATAGTTATATACATAGATATATAGATAGATATTTAGGTAGACAAATATATAGATAGATTGATATATAGACAAATTGATAGAAACTTAGATCAACAAATCGATAGATAGATTGATAAAAAAATTCACAGTTAGTCAATTATATATATAAATAAATAGATAAATAGATAAGGAGATAGACATGTAGATACCTAGTTTGATAGACAGATAAATAGACATATAATGCTATATATCTTTTTTTGATTATCTATTTTGTATTACTAAAATGTTTATGTTTTAATATTTTCATGTAAGTGTAGGAAACAAAATATTAAGAGGTCGAGAATGCAGCAATAGCACAATAATCGAGGTCTCAATTTTAAGTGGATGTAGCTAGTCATGCTGAACTAATAGTGAACCACATTATTTCGTGTGTTTCTCTTGTGGTTTAGTTCCATTTTTTGATTCTGCCATGGTTAGATTATGGTTGTGTATTGTATTTATATCTTTTGTTGTTGTTTCTCTATTGTTCTTTTCTTCTGAATCATAATCATGGAAGCACAATTTCCCAACAGATTGATAGACATATAGATAAATAGTCATATAGATAGAGAAATAGATAAATAGATAGATAGACTGATAAATAGATAGACAGATAGATAGACACTTAGATAGATAAGTTGATAGACATATAAATAAACATATAGCACCACAAGAAAAATCCCAAATAGCTAGGAAAAACTTTCTAACTAAAAGAGATTTTTCCATCGCTAAAATGGATATAACGATAAATTAACGACCACACTTTTCCATGGCTAAAGTGCTCATTGCTAAAAATTAATGAAGGAAACAATCCCTATCTAAAAATTAATGAAGGAAACAATCCCTTGCTAAAAATTTTTAGCAATGAAAAATTACCTAGCTAAATTAATAATTAGCCTAGCTAATTTTGACCTTAATTTCAAGCTTCAGAAAATTCCCTAGCTAAATTAGCAAGGGTAAATCCCTATCTAATTTAGCAAGGAAAGATTCTATGGCTAAATTAGCAAAAAAAATCCTAGCAATTTTCATTCCAAAACTATTTTCACTATTGTATTTTTATTTCAAACAATTTAATTTAATTATTTTATGTTTTTATATTAATTTGAATAAAAAAAACTATAAATGATAATTTATAATTAACATAAATTAAAATTAGTTTATAAATTATTCTGATACAATATTTTACATTGATAAAACAAAAACATAACAAAATTTTATAATATCTTATTCAACAATGTATCTAATAATATTGTATAAAATATAATCTCTTTGTGAAATTGACATTGCTTTCTTTCTCCCAGCTCCTCTGATCACCATCTTTCTAATGCGACAAAGCTGTATCAGTCGCTACATATCGTGTCTAGTAAAAAATCCCTACACTTCTACAATCTTCATATGGTTTAGATAAATATATACTGTTGTAGTATATATGTACATATATACTATAGTGTATATATACATATATACTAGCATTTCACAAGTTAAATATATTACTGTAATATATGTACATATATACTATAGTATTATAAGTACATTTAAACTGAGTATATATGTACATATATACTACAGTATTATATGTACATAAATACTCAGTATATATTTTCATATATACTCACAACTTATATACTCAGTATTTTATGTGCATATATACTAAGTACATAGATACTCAGTATATATGTACATATAATACTGCAAAATTACTTGTACTTATATTTGAAGTATATTTGTACATATACTACAATATATATGAAGTATACTGAGTATATATGTACATATATACTACAATATTAATTGTACATATACACTCAGTATATATGTATGAATGATCTCAGCATATACATACATATATACTCAGTATATACCTACATATATACTTATCTGTATGATATTTAAATCAATCAATCAAATCAAAATAAATATATAAAAAAGTTTGGTTTAGATAAATATATAATATTGTAGTATATATGTACATATATACTATAGTGTATATATACATATATACTAGCATTTCACAAGTTAAATATATTACTATAGTATATGTACATATATACTACAGTATTATAAGTACATTTAAACTGAGTATATATGTACATATATACTACAGTATTATATGTACATATATACTCAGCATATATTTTCATATATACTCAGTACTTATTTATTCAGTATTTTATGTACATATATACTAAGTACATAGATACTCAGTACATATGTACATATAATAATACAAAATTATATGTACTTATATACGAAGTATATTTGTACATATACTACAATATATATGAAGAAGTATACTGAGTATAAATGTTCATATATACTACAATATTAATTGTACATATACACTCAGTATATATGTACAAATATACTCAGTATATACATACATATATACTCAGTATATAACTACATATATACTTAGTATTTACATACATATATATTCAGTATATACGTACATATGTACTGTAGCAAATATGTACATATATACTATAGTATTATATGTACATATATATAATCACATAGCCTCAAATGACACAACACTACAACAAATTAATATTATATCATTTTTACTTCACAATGATGACACAAAACATAACAATAAACATAAATAAGTAATGCAAAGATTATTTAAATTTACATAAATATCTCTGAAAACTATTAGAGGAAAAAATAGAAGATAAGCCACAAGCTAGGCTTGGCGTATCAAAGTTCTTATATTGCTCCACTACAAACAGAACTCTCTCCCGGTCCCAAGGCCTATAAGGGTGTTGCTCTGCCCCACCATGGCCAAGTTGCCATGCTAACAAAAGAACTGGCAGATGACAAATTGATTGATAGAAAGATAGAGAAATTGATACATAGATAGATAGATAAATAAGTAGACACAGACAGAAGATAAATAGATTTAATATTTGATAGATATATAGATACATAATTATATAGATAGATATATAGATAGGTAGAATAGTAAATAGGTAGTGTTGGGTAATTTTATTTCGATATTTGTGATTTAGAAGAAGAGAATAACAAAGAACAACTAATGATATATCAACAACCACAATCCAAGCACGACAGAATCAAAAACCAAATACAAACCACAATAGAAATGCAAGATATAACGTGGTTCACTAGTCATTCAACACAACTAGCAACATCCACTAGAAAAATGCTCGTGTATTTACAGATTATAACCAAAATAAAAGTCTAGAACATCTTATAGTTTATGTGCAAAAAATAGTCATGATAAACAGATACATTTTGGTTATACAAAAATGATAAGCAAAACAAATTTATATACAATAGGAAGATAGAAAGATAGGTATATAGGTATATAGATTAATCTATGTTTAGTAGGTATGTAGATAGATAGATAGATAGATTGATATACAGATAAATAGATAAAAAATAGACAAAAAGATTGATAACATATAGAGTATAGATATAGAGATTTATAGATAGTTAGATAGACTGATTGATAGATATAAAGATAGATAAATTGATAAATAGATAGAAAGATAAATAGGTATATATATATATATATATATATATATATATATATATATATATATATAGACTATTAGACATATAAATAGATAGACAGATCAAGAGATAGATAGATAGATAAATAGATAGATGCACTGATAGGCGCATAGACTGTTAGATAGATTGATAGACAAATAGATAGACAGATAGATAGATAGATTGATAGATAAATAGATAGACAGATGGATAGATAGATAGATATTCAAATTTATATATATTTAGATAGATAAATAGGTTGATAGATAGATAGATATAAAGATATATATATATATATATAAATTGATAGATAGACAGATAGATAGATAAAAAAATAGAAAGATAGTTACATAGACAAATAGATACATAGAGAGATAGACAGATTGACAAATATAAAGATAAAGAAAATGATAGATAGATAGACATATAAATAAGTAGACAGATAGAGATACATACAAGCTGATAGGTACATATATATAGATATATAGATAGACAAATACATAGATAGATATATTTATTATTTGATAGATAGATAGATCAAAAAATAATTAGTTAGAGAGATCGATCAAAAGATAAATAGATACATAGATAAATAGGTATATCAGTAGAATGGTAGAGAGGTATATTCGAAGGTTCGTGAATAGGTAGATATTTTGATAGGTATTTGGCAGGTATGTAGATAGTTACATAGAAAGATTGATAGACTGATAGATAGAAAGAATATTAGATAGATAGACAAAAAGACGGTGAGATAGATATTACAGATAGATAGATATATAAATATATAGATATATAGATAGATAGACAAAACGAGAGTTAGACAGATAAATAGATTGATAGAAAGACAGACAGACAGACAGATAGATAAATAGACATATAGACAGATAGATAGACAGATAGATGGATAGATAAATAGACATATAGACAGATCGATAGACAGATAGATGGATAGATTGATTGATTGACAGATAGAAATAAAGATAGATAGATTGATTGATTGAAAGATAAGCACATAGATTGTTAAATAGATAGATAATTTGACAAATAGATAGATAGACTGATTAATAGGTAGACAGATAGATAAATAAACAAATAGATGAATATATAGATAAATAGATAGATAGACAAATAGATAGATATACAGACAGACAGAAAGATAGATAAATAAATAGATATTTAGATAGAAAGACAGTGAGATAGACAAATAGATAGATAAAAAAACAAATAGATAGATATATAGATAGACAAATAGATATACAAATAGATAGATCAACAAATAGAAAAGAGATAGATAGATAGACAAACATATAGAAAGATAGATAGAAACAAAGATACAAAGATATATAGATAGATAGATAGATAGACAAATAGACTAGATAGACAAATAGACAGATAGAGAAATAAACAGTTAGATTAATAGAAAGAAATATAAATAGATAGATTGAAAGACAAACATATAGATAAATATATTGAAAGACAAACAGATAGATAGATATATTGATAGATAAATACATAGATAGATAGATAGATGGATAGACAGACTATTAGATAGAAAGATAGATAGATAGACAGATAGGTAGATAAACAGATAGGCATATTGATATATAGATTGATTTATTGATAGACAGATATATAGAAAGACAGATAGATAAATAGATAAATAGAAAAATAGATCGGAAAGATAGATATAATTTAGATAGATAGATATATATATATAGATATATATATATATATATATATAGAAAAATACTTAGACAGATATACAAATATAAAATAGACAAATAGATATATAGAATGATAGACAGATAGATATAATTATAGATAGAAATATAGATAGATAGAAAGATAGAAAAATTGAATAGATAGATAGATTAATTATAGGCAGATAGGCATATAAGTAGATAGTTAGTTAGAAAGTTAAAAATATCGAAAGATAGTTAGATAGTCTGATAGATAGATAGACATATAGATAGATAGACATATAGATAGATAGACAAACAGCTAGATAGATAGATAGATAGACTAATAAGCAAATTGATAGATAGACAGTTATACATATAGACAGATAGGCAGATAGATAAATAGGTAGATAGAAATATATAATATAAAAATATATAAGATAAAAATATATAAGATAAAAATATAGGCAGATCAAAAAATAAACATATAGATAGAAATACAAATAGAGAGATAGATAGAAAGATAGTTTGATAGATAGATAGATAGATTGACAAATTGACTAATAAAAAGATTGTCAAATTAATATATAGATAGTTAGTTAAATAATTATACAGATAGATAGATTGATGGATAGAAAGATTAATTCAGAGATAGAATTATATATAGATAGATAGATATAGATATAGATATATATATATATATATATATATATATATATATATATATATATATATAGATAGACAACATATAATTAGACAGATTTATAATTATACAGGTAGATAGATAGATAGATATATATATATATATAGATAGACAAATAGAAAGATAGAGAGATAAATAGATAGATAGGAAAAAAGATAGCAATCTATATAGACAGATATATAGATAGATAGTTAGATAGATAAACAAATAAATAGATTAAAAGTTAAATGATAGACATATAGATAGATAGACTGATAGTTATATGCATAGTTAGATAAACTGATAGATATACAAAAAAATATACAAACAGATATATTGATTGATAAATAAATATACATATAGATAGAAAGACATATAATTAGAAAGACATATATATTGATAGAAAGATAGATACTTAGATAGATAGATAGATACACAATTAGATAGATAGATAGATAGACAAATAAATAGTTAGCTAGATAGACAGATAGATAGATAGATCAATAGATAGATAGACATACATACAGATATAAAAATAGATAGAAAGATAGATAGATAGACATATTGATAGATAGACATATTGACAGATAGACAGATAGATATACACATAGAAGGATATACAGATAGAAAGATAAATAAATAGAGAGATATATAGACAGACAGACAGATAGATATAGAGAGAGATAGATAGATAAATTGACAAATAGACAGATTGTCAAATTGATGAAAAGACAGATAGATAGCTTGATAGATAGATAGATAGATAGACAGGTTGATTGATTAATAAATAGATAGACATATAAATAGATAGACAGATCGAAAAAAAATTGATAGATAGTTAGATAGAGAGAAAATAGATAGACAGATAGATCAATAGATAGATAGATAGATAGCCATATAGACATATAAACAAATTTACATTTAGATAAATAAATAGATAGGCTAGTAGATAGGTAGAAAGGTAACCATCTAGATGGGTAGACAGGTAGAAATATAGCTAGATAAACAGATAGATAGATAGATAGATAGATAGATAAATAGATATATAGATAGACATATAGACAGATCGACAGATAGAGAGATAAAAATAAAATGATCGACATATCGATAGTTAGATATTTAGATTAACAATTAGACAGATAGATAGATAAATAGATAGATATAAAGATAGTGTGATTGATAGATATATAGATAGACAGATAGACAAATAGACAAATAGACAGACAGACAAACAAACAGATAGATAGTTAGACAGATAGACATATTGATAGATGTATAGATAGATTGATAATCAAATATATAGGTAGACACATAGAAAGATTGACAGATAGACAGAAAGAAAATTAGATATATAGATAGATAAACAGATAAGCAGATATACATATACATCGATAGGAAGATAAATGCATAGAGAGATAAAAATATAGACAGATAGATAGAAAGTTAGATAGTCATCGAGATAGGTAGACATATTGATAGATAGATAGGAAAATAGATAAATAGACATGCATATACATAATCATCTAGAAAGGCAATTAGACTGATAGACATATAGATATATAGATATATAGATATATAAACAAATTGATAAATAGACAGATAGATACATAAATAGATAAAAATATAGAAAGTTAGATAGAAAGACATATAGACAAATAGATTGAAAGACAAATACACAGATAGTAAAATAGATAGAAAGTCATATAAATAGATAGAAAGATAGGAAAATAGACAGGTAGAAAAATAGTCAGATAAACATAGATAAATAGAAAGAAATATAGATAGATAGCTATGTTGATATATAAAAAGATAGAATGATAGAATGATAAATTGATAAATAGATAAACATATTGACAAATAGAAATATAGAAAGAAAGATGTATAGATAGATAAATAGAAAAAAATAAAGATAGGCAGATAGACAAAAAGTCAGATAGAAAGAAAGAAAGAAATATAAATAGAAAGAAAGATAGATATAAAGATAGAAAGATAAACATATAGATAGATAGATATATAGATAGATAGAAAATAGACAAATAGATAGATAGATAATATACAGATAGATAGAAAGACATATAGATAGATAGACACATAAATAGATAGATAGGTAGATATTTAGATTAGTAGATAGGCAAAGAGGCATATTGGAAAGTAGGTAGATAGGAAGATAGACAGATAGACTAACAGATCGATAGAGAAATATACATTTAGATAAATAGACAGATAGAAATATATACAAATAGACAGATCAAAAGAAAGAAAGATAGATAGATAGAATGATAGATAGATATATAAATAAATAGATAGACATATAGACAGATAGATAAATAAATAGATTGATAGATAAATATATTGTAAAGTTAATAGATAGAAAAATAGAATGATAGAATGATAGATTGATAGAATGATAGAATGATAGAATGAAAGCCAGATAAATAGATAAACATATAGATAGATAGACATATAGAAAGTTAAGTAGATAGAAATATAAAATGATAAATATATACATAGATAGATAGGCAGACAGACAGATAAATAGATAGTTAGTAGATAGTCATATAGATAATTAGACAAATTTATAGATAGATACATAAATAGATAGATAAAATATAAACAGATAGATATGTCGACATATAGATAAAAAGACAGATAAATAGATTGATAGATAATAGATAGATAGATAGATAGATAAACAAATAAACTAATATATAGAGAGAAAGATAGACATATAAATAGACAGACAGACAGATAGATATAAATATAGATAGATAGAAATATAGATAGATAAATATATAGTTTTAAAAAATAAGTAGATAGAAAGATAGATAGACATAAATATAGATATATAATGATAGATAGGTAAATAGATAGATATACAAATAGATAGATTGATAGATAAAAAGATATATAGATAAATAGTTCGATTAATAGATAGATATATTGAACATTGAAAGAAAGAAAGATAGATAGATAGATTGATAGTTCGATAGACAAATAGATAGATAGATTTATAGACAGATAGATAGATACTTATATAGATAGATAGATACATACATACATAAATAGATAGACTAAAAGATAGATAGATAGATAGATAGATAGCGAGATAGATAGATATATAGATACATAAATATAATGACTGAAAGCTTATAGATTGATAGATATAAAGATAGACTATTAGATACGTAGATAAATAGATAGACATTTTATTAAATTGCTAGAAAGAAAAATAGATAGATAAATAGATTATATGGTAGATAAATAGCTAGACATATAGAAAAATAAACAGATAGATATAAAGAAACATAAATAGATAAATAAACAGATAGATACATAGAAAGACAAAAGAAAGATAGACATATAGTTTGATAGAGAGTTTGAAAGATAGATAAATAGTTAGATAGTTATATTTATAGATAGATAGATTGATTGATAGACACATAGTTAGATAGATAGATAGACAGATAGATATTTAAAAAGATAAAAAGATATATGGATAGACAGAGAGATTGTTAGAAATATTGATATATAGGTAGAAAGATATTTAGAAAAATAGATAGTTAGACAGATATATAGATAAATAGATAGACAAAATTATAGATAGATATATAGAAAAATAAATAGATAGATAGATTAAAAGATAGACAAATAGATTGATATACAAATAGAATGATAAATAGATAGATAGATGAATAAATAGATAGATGAATAGATAGAAAGATAGATAGATGAATAGATAGAATGATAGATAGATAGACAAATAGATATATATACATATAGGTAGATAGATAGGTTGATAGATAAATAAACAGATAGATATGTAGAAAGATAAAAAGATAGACAAATAGATATATATATATATATATATATATATATATATATATATATAAAGATATCTAGACAAATAGATAGATTTGTAGAATGATAGATAGAAAGATTGATACAAAGATAGATTGATTGATAGATTGTTTGATAAATAGTCAGAAAGTTAGATACCTAGAAAGATAGATAAATAGATAGATAGACAGACAGATAGATATAAATATAAATAGACACATAGGTAGACAGATAGATAGATAGATAGATAGACACACAGATAGACAGATAGATAGGTAGACAATTAAATAGATAGATAAATATAAATATAGATAGATATATAGATAGATAGATAAAGAGATAGAAAGATAGACAGATTGATTTATAGAAAGTTAGACACATAGACACGTAGACACATAGATAGATAGATAGATAGATTTATTGATAGATGGATAGATAGATAGATAGATAGATAGATTATCAGATTAATAGATAGATTGAATTATAGATAGTAGATAGACTGATAGTCAGATAGATAGATATAATGATAGATAGATAAACTGATAGAAAGATAGACAAATAAACATAAAGATAAATAGACGGACAAATTGGTTGATAGATAGATAGATAGACAAATAAACATATAGGCAAATAGATAGATAAGCAAATAGGTAGATAGATTGATTGATAAAAAGATAGATATATAAATAGATTGACAGATTGACAGAATAATAGTTTGATAGATAAAAAGGCAAACAAGTAGACAAGTTGATAGGTAAATAGGTAGACTGGTAGAAAAGTAGGCATGTAGATAGGTAGAGAGGTCAATAGGTATATATGTATATAGATAGACAGTTAGATAGATAGACAGATAGATAAAAAAATAGTCAGATAGAAAGATATACCTATAGACAGATAGACATTTAATAAGATAGTCCAATAAACAAATATACAAATAGATATATGGACAAATAGATAGATAATTAATTAGACAGGCAGACAAAAAGAAAGAAATACAGTAAGAGAAAGATAGATAAACAAATAGACAAATAGATAGTTAGTTTGATAGATAACTATTTAGATATACAGATATTCAAATAAATAGATACAAACATAGACATATAGACATATAGATAGATAAAAAGATAGATAGATAGACATATATACAACTAGACAGATAGATAGAGAGATAGTGAGATAGAAAGGTAGATAGATAGAAAAATCGATAGATAGACTGATTGACAAATAGATAGATATATAGACAGATAGATAGATAGAATGATATACATTTAGTCAAATAGATAGATAATCAAATAGAGAAATATACATATCGACAAATATTCAAATAGTTACATAGATGGATAGATTGATAGTCACATATATAGATAGATAGATAGATAGACAAATATATACATAGATAGATAGACAGATACACAGATACATAGACAAATAGATAGATAGATATATAGATAGATAGATACACATGTAATTAGATAGATAGATGAATAAATAGATTGACATATAGAATAAAAGATAGATAGATACACCTATAGATACATAGATAGAAAGATAGCTAGAAAGATAGATAGGCAGAAAGATAAATAGACAAATAGATAGATATATAGATTGACATATAGATAGATAAATACATAGACAGAAAGATAGATAGATAGATTTATAAATAGTCAGATTAACTGATTGACAAATTGAATGATACACAAATTGATAGATAGATAAATAGATAAATAGGTAGTAGATAGATGGATAGATAGATCAATGATTAGATATAAAGTTGGATAGATGGAAATATGGATATATGGATATTTGGGTAGATGGATAGATATATATATGATAGATTGAAAGATGGATAGATTGATAGATGGATAGATAGAAAAATAGATAATTGGATGGATACAATGATAGAATGATAGATAGATGAATAAAAAGAAAGATAGATAGGTATATAGATAGATAATAGATAGTTAGATAGATATATAGATAGATAGACAAAAATATTTTTTGATTGATTGATTGTTTGAATGATTGATAGGCATACATAAAGAATGATAGCTAAATAGATAAATATATAGATAGATAGACATATACCTAAATAAATAGAAAGACAGTTAAAAAAATGGGCCGATATTTAATTAGATATACTGATAGTTAGTTAGATAGATAGATAATTACATAGATAAATGGATAAATAGATAGATAACAACTAGATAGAAAGACATATAGATAGATAGACATATACACACATAGATAGACAAATAGATTGATTGATTGATAGAATGAAAGATATATATATAGAGAGATAGTTAAATAGAAAGATAGATAAATATATAGAGTGGTAGATATATAGATATATAGATAGATATAAATATATATATATATATATATTTATATGTAAATAGATAGACAACCATATATGTATATAGAAATATAGATAGATAGACTGATAGACAGACAGATTGATTGATTGATTGATATATTGAAAGATAGAAATATAAATATATTGATTCATTCATAGAAAGATAGATCAATTGATAGATAGATACAAAGATTGATAGATAGATTTATATATAGAAATACACATAGATAAATAGATATATAGATAAAAAGTTAGATAGATTGATAGATAAATTAATAAATAAATAAATAAATAAATATATATATATATGTGTGTGTGTAGATAGATAGATATATATATATATATATATATATATATATAGAAAGATAAATAGATAGATATATATAGATTTATAGATAGATAGATAGAGAGAGAGAGATAGTTAGTTAGATATACAAATAGACATATTGATTGATGAATGAAAAAATAATTAGATATATAGATTTATAAATAGATAGATAGATATATATCTTTATATAGATAAATAGATCGATAAATAGATAGATATATAGATAGATAGACAAACAGTTAGATAGATAGATTGATAGATAAATACAATATATACATAGACATATAAATAAATACATAGATAAACAAACAAACAAAAAGATATATCGATAGATATATAGATAGATAGGTAGGTAAATATAAAGTTAGATAGATAGAGATATATATTGATATTAATAAAGATATAACGAAAGATAGATAAATAATTAGATAGATAGACATATCAACACATTGATATATTGACAAATAGATAGATAAATAGATAGGTTTGTTTGAGAGATAGAGATATAGATAAAGAGTTAGATAGTTACACAGATATATTTATAGACATATAACCAATATGAAACATAGATAGATAGTTAGATAGATAGATAGATAGATATATATATATATATATATATATATATATATATATATAGTTAAACTAATAGATAATAGATAGATAGATAAAAAGTCATATAGTTACATTGACAGATTAACAAATAGATAGATAAAACTTAGTTAGATAGACATATGCACAAATAGTTAGATAGATAGATAGATGTATAGATAGATAGATAATCATATAAATAGATGGATATATAAACAAATTAAAAGAAATAAAGATAGATAGATATATAGATAGATAGATAGATAAATAGATAGATAAATAGATAGTTAGATAAATAAATATAATTATAGATAGATATTTAGAGAGATATATAGATATATAGATAGATATGTAAAATATATAGATAGGTTGGTAACTAAATAAATTGATAGATATGTAAATAGATAAATATTGATATATATATATATATATATATATATTGATAGACATACAAATAGATAGATAGATAGGTAAAATTATAGACTAACATATAGATAGATAGAAAGATAGGTTGATACATAGATAAACAAATAGATAGATAGAGAGATAGATAGGTATATAGATATATAGATAAATATAAATATGCATAATTTGATAGAGAGAAAGATAGATAGATAATTAGGTAGATAGATTAATAAATAGAATGATATATATATATATATATATAGATAACTAGAGAGATATATAGATAGATATACAACAAGATAGACAGACATATAGATAGATTGATAAATAGATAAATAGACAGATTGATAAATAGAAAGTTAGATAGAAATATAGATAGAAAGAAAGAAAGAAAGATATATATATATATATATATATAGAAAGAAAAACTGACTAATATATAGATAGATAGATATATAGATAGAAAAACATACCCATAGATAGATTGAAAAATAGATATATAGATATACAGATAGATAGTTAGATGATTGAAAATATGTAGGCAGATAAATAGATAGATAGTTAGATACATAGATAGATAGATAATTAAATAGATAGATAGATAAATTGATTGATTGATTGTTTGTTTTATAGATAGATAGATATTTAGATAAAAAGTCAGACAAACAGAAATATAGATAGATAGATAGATAGATAAACAAACATATAGATAGATAGATAGACAAACAAACAAACAAACAAACAAACAAATAGATAGATTAATATATATATAGATAGACATATTTACATAAAGATATAGAGACATATAGACAACGAGACATATAGATGATAGACACATAGATGAATATATAGACATATAGATATATATAATGATATACAAATAGACAAATAAATAGAAGGTTATACAAATAGATAGATAAAAAGATAGATAGATAGATAGTCTAATAGAGAGATATAATGATATACAAATAGATAGATAGATAAATAGATAGCTAGATAGATAAACCTATAAATTGATAGACAGATAGCAAGATAGATCGATAGACATTTAGGCAAATAAATCGATAGACAAATATAAAGATAGTCAAAAAGACAAATAGTCAGATATAAAAATAGATATATAGATAGATATAAATAGTGGCAGATAAAAGGATAGATGTATAGATTGATAGATATACAAATAGACAAATAGACAGATAGATATATATATAGATAGATAAATAGATAGACAGATAGTACTACTAAAAATCACCGTATTACCGACCAAATATTTGGTCGGTAATTAGTTGTTTTTTGGTTGGTAAACCAATTAGCAACCATTTATCAACCAAAAATAGTAGTCACAATTTTGCTCATCACTACATATTTTACCTATGAAAAAAATAGTCGGTTGGTAAATTATCGACCATTTACCGATCCTCTACTGATGATGATTTACTGACTAAATTCTGACAATTTACTGACCGAATAAATAATGTCAGTGCATTATCTCCAATTGGTATGTAATTAACGATCATTTATAGACCAATCACCGACAAATAATTACCGTCTAAATTCTGACTATTTTCCAACCAAAAGAATTAAGTCGGTAAATGATCTTTAAATGATCGGTAATTACCGACCATTTATTGACCATTTACCAACACATAAATTCCGACTAAATTTCAACCAATTTCCGACCGAATTATTTTGGTCGGTATATGGTTACAAAATGGTCAGTAAAGCCTAAAAAATTGTGACAAAAAACTGACAAAAATTTTTTAAAATCATTGTTTCGTAATTGATCTCCAAAGATATTACCAACCATTTGGAGAACTTTTACCGGCCATCGATAATAAAAAATTTTGGTTGGTTTGATCGCAATTCGGTCGGTAATTACCGAACAATTTTTTCAGCAGTAATTCTTTAGTTGCTGCAGAAACTAACAAAAACACAAAAAACAACAATTTTTTTCTAGTTTTGATTTAGTTCTTGCAGAAACATTTAAAGATAAAACAACAAATTAAAAATCCAAATAACACAAGAAAACAACTATATATACTGCATTTATATATTAAAAACATCAAGATAAAATAAAAAATTAAAATCCAAAATCAAAGTTTAAAGAATTGAAAAAAAATGTGTGTAATGCACTCAATCATCGAACCTAGTTTCATAATCATTATGATGCGACATTTCTGGTTCTCAAGGTGAGATGTCGGGTATTGGGATAGAGCTGTCTACTGCTGCCAGTCCTGATGTGTTTCTGCAAGTACTATTATAGGTGATAGAGTAGATGTTGTAGCTAGAGTATTGCACCGAACAATCCGAGGTAGATCATCAGGGTTGAAATATAGTCCTCCCTCCAAAAAATTCTTTGTAAGCCAGTCAATACGGATATGTAACTCATCCCTATCATTCTCATAGTTAATCATGCGTCACTCGGTATCTACCAACTGAAAATGTATCGAATTTTGCATCTAGTCCAATAATTCGTCCATCTTCAAGGACAAATTCAAAATTGGTCCTGAAAATACAGCTTCAATTTCTAGTTGTCTATGTGAGTAGAATGATGATGTTGATGAACTGGCACCATAGATGGGTATCTTCTCGTTGCTATCAACAGCTACATACCAAATCTGATTCGCATCAATTGGTAGAGCTGATGAATGAGAACTACCTATTGCACCATCACTTAAACCTGAAGTAGACTTGGAATACCCTTGAGTTGCAGTAGCTAACAATTCCTCATATGCCACCAAATAAAAATATATGAAAAGTATTTTAATTTATATTCAAACAAAAAAAACAAAAATTAATTTTTTTTATTTAAACTTATATTTGCTGCACGAGATCTCTGATCAATGAAAGTCTGATCATCAAAAGCCTTCGTGTGCATGTATCTGAATAAGCGAGGAGAATTGGGCTTCATACCCTCCTTGGTAATCATAATTACACACAATACATACATTAATTCTATTGAAAATAAATTTCTTATGAGAAATGAAATTTAGGCATAATTGAATACAATTCATAAAGTAATAAACATAAAAAGTATAAACTAGAAATAATACCAATGCTCATTGTGCTCATGAATAGAGCAAGATCCACAAGTATGTGTAGACATGCCACTACCCTCCCCAGCATGCTCTGAGTAATGATTGCCACTCTGTTTATCACATCTCTTCTTTTAATATGGATCTTACCATCTACTTCGCCACTCCTTGAAAACATGATCTGGGACACTCGAATTTTTTTCTTTCTTCTTCAATCATTTATCTTTGATCTCGTACACCGTGTTTTTATACCGACTAGTAGCATGTTTTTAGAACACACTTTTGACCGACTCCTTTAGCTGTGTTCACTTGTAAACATTCTACAATTATAAATAAATAATTTTTAATCAGTGAACAAAAGAAAAATAAAAGATGTAAAAATTTTTAGGTAGCAATATTTAGCTTAAATTCTCTCCATATCATCAATTGGTTTCTATGTGTGAGTGACTTTCAATTATCTCCATTAAGCTTAAAAGATTTCATTAAAATTATTCTCAGAATCTTTAAAAAAGAACTTGACGGCACTAACTTCATTCTATAACAAAAAATTATTAGCAAGTAAAAAATAAATTAATAAATTGAGAAATCATTTGTTAAGTTTTATATCTTACATTATCAATTATCAGATTAAACTGAGCAATAGAGAGAGTCTCGTCTGTAGGGTGCTCTAAGGAAGACTCTCCAACATGTCCATCCTCTCACTCCTATCCCTCCCACGTCTCTTGATAATTCATCAAAATCTCATAACTATTTTGTGGATAAGTCAACTGATGCTGCTGCTGTGGTACATTCACAATATTCTCTGTCTGTTGTGGCATCTCTTTCACCCATGACCCTCTACTAGTTTCGAGCATACCAAAGGCCATGCTGCCTATACCATATCTTGTACAATCTTGCAACATGCTGCCTCTACTTCATCCACGTGCCATGCCTGTAAAAAATACATAATACAATGAAAATAAACAAAAATGATTAACTCACTGTCTACTCATTCTCATCAGAATCATCCAAATCTGGTTCATCATCATCTTCAGATGTAGTAACATCATTTTCAAACTCCTCTTCATCACTCATTTCTTCCTCATAATCAATTAAATTTTCATCAACATCTATATCCCCACTTGTATCAATCTTAGAAAATGTAACTAAAAGGACATCTTCATCACCAACTACATCTTCAATTATAACATCATCGTCATCATTTTGAAAAGATGGTTCTATGAAATGAGTACTTGGTGATGTGGGGATGTCAATTTGAGCCCTTGCTTTTATCTTTCACATAGCTTTCCAATCCTTTCTAGGACAGGTCCGACCCGGATATTCACAAATAATAAACCTGTGATGGTTGTACTGCTAAAAAAAAGATTCATACTTGTTGAATCATTTTTTATCATGCACATCGACAAGTTTATATCGAGGATGAACAATAATACCAACATGTGGTGTTGGATCGAACCATTCACTTTTGAATAACACAGTTTTTTTTAACTGGAAGGGCTTCAAATTCTAACTCGATCACTTCGACTAGAGTCCCATAATAGTCATATTTGATTTCTTTGTACACGGATCCTTTAAAGCATACCCCCGTATTGTCTATTGACTGGTAACAACCATACAATTTTGTGTGAATTTTAAAAGCATTCATACTGTAACCATTATACGTTTTAACCATATAACTCTTTCATTTATCTGTAACAAAATCACTAAAAAAACAAAATTAAAAATAATTGATACACTGATAGGAAATAGTAATTTATAATGCATAATAGATGTTATTTGACTATTAGGAAATACTTACTCAATGAATAGTTAAATCTCCGAACAATTCATTAGGACATATAGATGAGCTATAGAATATTTATAGTTTGCTAGATACCTTTTTTCTTCAGCACTAATTTCTTTATGCGGAGGCTTGAAAATTTCAAACAATTCATTATCCACGTTGTCAGAAAGATAAACCTCATTCCACTTTTCCTTAAGTGGAAAAGTTGGATCTCCTTCTTTGAAATAAAATGATGTGAATTTTCTAGCCTCATCCATAATATAACCTATTGATATAGAACCCTCAGCCTGAGCCTTTTTCATTATTGTATTATTTTCCTCAAGTATCTACAAAAAGATTAGTGAAAATTACAAGTCATTTTTGTGTATATATAAATTTATATATAGAAAAAGAATTAGTTTATTGAATTAATATTACCTTTCTAGAGGATACATCCAATGATATTAGACAGGACCAGCAATCCAAGCTTTGTAAGCTAAGTGCACTAGAAGATGTTCCATTGAGTCAAAAAAATTAGGAAGAAAGATTTTCTCAAGATTGCATATGATAACTAGAATTGGTTTATCCAGATTCCTCAAATCCTCATTAGTTAATAAAGAAGAAGTCAGTTGCTTGAAGAATAAAGAAATCTTAGTTATTAGCTCCCATATTATATTAGGCAGGAATTCTCAAAGAGCAATTGGTAACAACCTTTGCATTAATACATGACAATCATGACTTTTCATGCCAAACATCTTAATTTTTTTCGCATCCACACATCTCCACACATTAGAATCATACCCATCTGGAAATCTAAGTCTTTTTACCCACTCCAACACAACCATCTTATGTCATTTATTCAGAACAAATGGCACATCAAGATATTTATTAGTGATAAGATTTTTAGCAAGTTAAGGACAACGATAATCTTTATTCAACTTATCTCTTTACTTGTAAGCGTCCTTAGTTTTCCCTGGAATGTTAAATACTGTATTAAAAATATAGTCAAAAACATTCTTCTTGATATGCATAATAACAATATTGTGTCTGAGCAAGTGCTCACGACAGTAGGGCAAATCCCAGAAAATATGTTTTTTATTCCACCAAGAAGTCTTAGATATAGTTGCAGTCACAACCTCAGCATCAGCATTTATCACCTTCCTCAACCCTCTATTATTCAATTCCCGCAGAATATCATCCCCAAATCTAATCACCAGGAATTATTTAGTAACCTTTCTCTTCTTAATGAAGTCTTTGGCATTACGTCGATACGGATGATTAATGGGCAAAAATATCTGATAGTTGTCAAACCATGACTATTTTTTGCTCTTAATTAATCGAAAATTATCAGAATCTTCCATACAATGAGGACATGCCAACATACTAGTTTTACTCCACCCAGACATCATAGAATATGCTAGAAAGTCATTTATGGTCCACATGAGGGCAGCGTGCATTTGAAAATTTTACCATTTGCAAATATCATAAGTTTGAACCCCAACACCCCCAAAGACATTCAACGTCCCTATCAATGGCTGCAAGAAAATATCTATCTCCCCCTTTGGATTCGTAGGCCCCTGCACTAACACAATCAAAAACATAAATTCCTCCTTCATACATAAGTCTAGAAGAAAATTATATGGGGTCACCACCACAGGCCACAAAGAATATTGCTATTCATATTGTCTAAATGACTTAAAACCATTAGCAAATTAACCCACGCTAACATTTTGAACTTCAGAAGAAAAATCATGAAAATACTTATCAAAATATTCCCAAGCAGGGGCATCAGAAGGGTGACACATCTTACCATCCTCCATATGATGCTTTGAATGACAACTCTTTTCATTAGTTATCGCGGTTAATGCAAACAATCTCTACCACCTAGGTGTTATTGGAAAATAGTGCATCTTATCATACAGCACCTTCAACTTACGTATATATAATCTATTTCAAGAACCCATAAACTTTTACTTGTACCAAGAATGCCCACATATTTAACAACTGTAAAGGTAAATGTTATCACCCCAGTATATCATTTAGCTGTTCACATAGCAATGAATGAGCTATACTGGTAATCCAAAGCCTCTAACTTACTTCTTCATGCTATAGAAATCCAATGGCATCAGATTATCTAATGGCAATAATTCTTGAATGAATTTAGACATATCATCAAACCATCCCCATGAACACCTGTGTCTGCACTTTATTTCTAACATCCTCAAGGCTATAGAAAGTTGAGTATGCTTAGAATTTTCTTCATATATAGGTTTGTCTCCAGCTCAAATCATATCATAGAAATTCCTTGCCTCGTCATTGGGTTCCTCTTTCGGGTTGAATTCAGGACAAGCAGCATCAAAAACCATTTTATAGTATGCAGTATGATTAATATTATCCAAGACCATTTGATCAGTTTCAGTTACTGACACCCATATTGAACTCAAACACCTATGGTGGAATTGCTTCTCGCCATGGTATATCCAAACATAGTAATCTACCACAAAACAATTTCTATACAAATGCATCTTCACAGTCTCAACATTAAAAAATCTTTTTATTCTGAGATTTAAATAAAGTGCAAGGACGTCGGATATCTATACCACCATTCACACACTCAGGATGCCTTAGAGCAAACTCAATAAATTCATCAACTTTATGCACCCATTCATTATAGAAGATTCAATTGACTATTCGACCCTTGTACATCTATTCATGATCATCTTACATGACTAGTTAAAAATTCATTTGATTTAACAAATGCAATTGTCTCTAATTATAGTTATATATAATTATATAGACATCTATGTAGATACACAAATATTTATATATAGTTATCCACATATAGTTTAAAATAATATTGTATGTTGCTATACATGTAATTATAAATATAGTTACAAGTGGTTATACATATAGTTACACATATAGTTAAACATAAATTTATAGATGTAGGTTTATATATTTGTTCATTTAATTTTTATAATTATACATATAGTAATTTATAGGTATAGATATAGTAAAATACTTTTTTTATATACAACTATATACAAATATATAATTGTAAATTTAATATTTAAATATAATTATGCATAAAACTTTTAAATGTATACACATAGTAAGATACAATTATTTATAATTATATATTATTTTACATATAATATATATAGTTATAAATAGTTATACATAATAAAACATATAGTTATATATATATATATAGTTATACAAGTAGTTATAAGTGGTTATACATAAATATAAACAACGTTATATAAACTATTTTGTTTTAATTATATTAATACATAAATGTATATATAGTTACAAATATAGTTTATATAATTATATAGACATTTATTTAGTTATACAAATATTTATTTATAGTTATACAAATTGTATAATAATTTAATATTACATAATTGTTGTATAAGAAAATATATAAATGGATAGTTTAATGTAAATTTTGTATAGATATTTATAAACATTAATACATATGTATAAATATTTATATATAAAATTATATGTTTATTTAAACATATCAATGTGTATTTATAATATAATAAGAAAATATATATTAAAGTATAGATATTTATACATAATATCATTTGATTATATAAATGTATAAAAGTTTATATATACTATTATAGACATTATTTAAAATTAATTTTAAGTAAAACTTTGATTTACCATAAATTATAATATATATTAAAGTATAGACATTCATAGCTAATTTCATATGATTATATAAATATAAACCATTAACATTAAGATTCTTCGGATGCAAACATCATGTAATAGAAATCAAAATCACTAAAACCCTAAAAATATAAACAATAGATGTACAAATTTTAAAAAATGAAAAATTATAGATTAATTAATTGTGTCGAGTCAAAATCATGTTTGGTTAAATGAAATCGAACCAAAAATTAATAAATTAGGAGGAGAAAAAAAATCTAATACTTGAATATACTAAAAAATGAAATTTCAAATGTCTATGTATAATTCAGAGAGACGGAGGTGTGTATAATCAATTTGAAGGAGAAGAACAAAAAAACACTTACTAGGATTCAAAAGAAATATCAAATTTATGTGATTTCATGTTTACAATTGTCTCAGATTCGGAAAAATGATGGAGGTACGATGATTTAATGTTATGATGATTTAGCTAATGATTTCAAATCAAAAAATTAAAACATTGAATTACCAACCAAAATTATTGTCGGTAAAAGGTCTGTGAGAATAAATTTATAAGTATTTGGAAGTCTAATTTATCGACCAATTTTAAAGATAATATGTTTTTGGTCGTTAAATGGTCGGTAATTAATTGGCAATTTCTATTTGTTATTTCCATCTTAATTTACTGACCAATTTTCAACCAAAAACATTTTTTCGAGAGGTATGGTCGATATTCGATCGAGAAATGGTCAATAATTACCAACCTAAATATTTGGTCAGTAGTTGGTCGGTAATTATGACGTTATAAATATATTGAATAATCACTTTACTGATAATTTTTAATGATAATATCTTTTCTGTTATTAAATAGTCAGTAATCATTTGAAATATTTTTCACTAATTCTTTTCTAATTTATAGACCATATTTCTGACTAAATATATTTGGTCGGTAATATATGGTTAGTAGTTCGTCAAAACTTTTGGTCGGAAGTGTTTTTTTTCGATGCACCTCTTTAATTCTCTAAATTGGTCTTGAATTGGTCAGAAATTATCGACATATATATTTGGTCGGTAAATGGTCGGTATGTATCAAGCCATAAATAATTTGAAAAACACTATACCGAGAAATTATAATGATATGTCATTAAATGGTCGGTAATATATTTAATAACAACTCTATAAAAGAATTTCCAACAAAAAACATTTGGTCAATAATTATGGTTATTATTTTGTCTTAAATTTGGTCAAGCAGAATTTTTTTTTCGATAACCATTATTGGTCGCTAACAGGTTGTGTTTTGGACAGCAATTATTGACCAAATTTTATGGTCAGTATTTCGGTTGTTTATCGTAATTTTTAGTAGTATCTATCTGCATATCTATCTATTTGTCTTTCTATATATGTGTATACCTATTTACCTATCTATCTATCCATATGACTATTTGACTATCTAACTATCTGACTATCTATGTATCTGTCTATCTGTCTATCTATCTATCTATCTATCTATCTTTATATCTATCTATTTATCTATCTATCTATTTTTCTATCTATATATCTATTTATCTATCTATCTGCATGTTTGTCTATCTATCTATAAATTTGTCTATCAAAATATATGTCTATCTATTGGACTATCAATCATTCAATCTATCTATTTATATATTTATTTATCTATCTATTTATATATTTATCTATCTATCTATATGCTTATTTAACTAACTAACTATCTATATATCAATCTTTCTATCAATCAATCTATTTTTCTATGTATCAATCTATCTATTTTTCTTTCTTACTATCTATATATCTATTTGCATATCTTTATATTAACAATCTATTTATCTATATGTTAATTTATCTATTTATGTGTCTATCAATCTATGAATCTATCTATATGCTTATCTTTCTCTCTATCTATATTTCTTTCTTTCTTTCTGTCTATCTATCTATTTGTCTATCGATCTATCGATATATCTATCTATCCTATCAATCTATCTATCCTATCAATCTATCTATCTGTCCATTTATCTTTTTATCTTTTTATCTATATATCTATCTATATATTTATCTTTAATTCTATCTATCTGACTGTCTATTTATCTATTTATATGTCTGTTTATCTGTCTATTTGTCTATCTTTCTAATTATCTATCTGTCTATCTATCTATCTATTGATCTATCTATTATCTTCCAATCTATTTGTATATCTATCTAACTAACTAACTATCTATCTATCCAATTATCTATCTATCAAATAATCTATCTATCATTTTATATATCTATCTATCTATTTTTATTCTATCTATCTTTTTATCTGTCTATCTATCTATTTATCTATATATCTATCTCTCTATATGTTTGTTTATTTATCTATCTATCTATCTTTATATCTATCTATCTTTCTATCTATCTATTTATCTATTTCTCTATCTAAATATCTATGTATCCAAATATCTATCTATCTGTTTATCTATCTATTTGTGTATATGTCTATCTATCTTTCTATCTATCTATCTACCTATTTATTTATCTATCTGTCTGTCTATCTATCTATCTGTCTATTAGTCTATCTATCTATCAATATATCTATGTATTTATCTATTTATCTATTTTTCTATTTTGTTTATCTCTATATATGTCTATCTGTATATTTGGCTATCTGTGTATGTGTGTATTTGTCTATCTATCTAACATTTTATTTTTATACCTGTCTATTTGTCTATTATCTCTCTATCAATTTGTCTATCTATCTATCTATCTGTCTGTCAATCTTTCTATCAATTTATCTCTCTATCTTTGTATCTTTCTACTATCTATCTACCTATCTCTCTTTCTACCTTTATGCCTATCTGTCATTTTGTTAATCTATCTATTTTTTTATCTATCTAATGTCTATCTCTCGATATATCAATCAATCAATCTATCTATCTATCTATTTATCACTCCATAAAAATGTTAATCTATCAATCTAACAATCTATTTATCTATCTATCTTTCTATTTGCATATCTGTCTATCTGTATACCTATCTATCATCTATTTTATTAAATAACTATCTGACTATCTATTTATCTATATATCTATTTAATTATATATCTATTTGTCTGACTATCTATCTATCTGTCCATCCGACATCTGTCTGTCTATCTATCTATTTGTATATCTATCTATTTATCTATCTATTTGTCGATTTATCTATTTATCTATCTATCAAATTATTTGTCTATCTATCTATCTGTCTTTCTGTCTATCTATTGATCTATCAAATTATCTATCTATCTAATTATTTATATGTATATCTATCGATCGATCTATATATCTATCTATTTATCTTTCTATCTATCTGTCAATCAATCAATCTATCTATCTATTTATTTGTCTATCTTTCTATCTATCTATCCATATATCTATCTATATATCTATTTGTCTATCTATCTATCTAATTATCTATCTATCTAATTATTTATACGTATATCTATCTATCTCTCTAATAATCAGTCAATCAATCAATCAATCTATCTATTTGTCTGTCTATATTTCTATCTATCTATCTGTCTGTCTGTTTGTCTATCTATCTATCTATCAATTTGTCTATCTATCTATCTGTTTATCTATCTATCTATCTATCTATCTATCTATTTGTCTATCAATTAATCAATCAATCTATCTATATATATATTTATTTATCTATTTATATATCTATCTATCTATATGTCTATTTATATAGCTATATATCTATATCTCTTTCTATCTATGTAGCTATTTGTATATATATCAATCTATCTATTTTTATGTCTAACTATCTATATATCTATTTTTCTATCTTTATATCTAACTATCAATCTATCTATATGTTTATTTATCTATTTATGTGTCTATCAATCTATGAAACTATATATATGCTTATCTATACATCAATCTATCTAACTTTTTTGTACATCTATCTATTTATCAATTGATCAATCTATATATATATATATATATATCTGTCCTACCAATCTATCTATCTGTCTATTTATCTATCTATCTTTTTATATATCTATCTATCTGTCTATTTATCTATTTATCTTTAAATCTACATATCTCTCTATCTATATATCTATCTATATATCTATTTGTATATCTATCTATCTCATTATCTATCTATCTATCTGTTTGTCTATCTATCTATCTTTCTATCTATCGATTATCTTTCTATCTATTTGTCTATCTATCTATCTATATATTTATATATCTATCTATATATCTATCTCTCTATTTTTCTATCTATCTAACTATTGATCTATCTATCTATCTATTTAAATATATATCTATCTTTCCATCTAATTATCTATCTATCATTTTATCTATCTATCTATCTATCAATATATTTTCTTTCTATTTATCTTTTTATCTGTCTATCTATATACTATCTATTTATCTTTTTGTCTATTTATCTATCTATCTATCTATCTTTATATCTATCTATTTATCTTTCTTTCTTTCTATTTATCTATTTCTCTATCAAAATATCTATCTATCCAAATATCTACCTATCTATCTGTCTATCTATCTATTTGTATATATGTCTATGTGTCTATCTGTCTATTTGTGTATATGTCTATCTGTCTATCTATCTATCTATATATATGTATATCTATCTATCTGTCTGTCTATCTATCTATCTATCTATCTATCTATCTATCTGTCTATCTATATATCTATGTATCTATCTATTTATCTATTTGTCTATCTCTATATATGTCTATCTATTTAGCTGTCTATCTGTGTATCTGTGTATTTGTCTATCTATCTATCATTTTATCCTTATATTTGTCTATCTTTCTATTATCTTTATATTAATTTGTCTATCTATCTATCTATCTATCTATCTATCTTTCTTTCTATCTATGTATCTTTCTATATTTGTATCTTTTTACTATCTATCTATCTATCTATCTCTCTTTATACCTGTCTGCCTATCTATCATTTTTTTAATCTATCTATTTTATTATCTACCTAATGTCTATCTGTCTATATATCTATCTATCTATTTATCTATGTGTCTGTCTATCTATCACTCTATAAAATGTTAATGTATCAATCTGACTATCTATTTATTTGTCTATCTTTCTATTTGCATAATTTTTTATTTGTATACTTGTTTATATGACTACATGACTATCTAACTTTCTGACTATCAATCTCTCTATATATTTATCTATCTATCTATTTGTCTAACTATCTATCTATCTATATATCTATCTATATATCTCTCTCTCTATCTGTCTGTCTATATATATATATATATATATATATATATATATATATATATATATATCTATCTATCTATATATCAATCAATTAATCTATCTATCTATCTATTTGTCTGTCTATCTATCTATCTAATTATATTTTTATCTAATTATTTATATGTTTATCTATATATCATCTATCTGTATGTGTGTCTGTCTATCTATCTATCTATCTATCTATCTATCTGTCTATCTATCTATCTATCTATCTGTCTGTCTATCTATCTAGTTATCTATCTGTCTGTCTGTCTGTCTGTCTGTCTGTCTGTCTATCTGTCTATATGTCTTTCTATCTATTTATATATCTGTCTATCAATCTTTCTATCTATATATTTTTTTATTTATATGTCTGTCTATCTATATATCTATCTATCTATTTATTTCTCTATCTATCTATCTATCTATTAATATGTCATTCTATTTATCTATCTATCTATTTATTTATTTATCTATCTATCTATCCATTTATTTTTGTTCTATCAATATATCTATCTATCTATCCATATATATATATATATATATATATATATCTATTTATCTATTTTGTTTTCTTTTTCTTTCTTTTTTTTCTTTCAATTGATCTATTTTTTTATCTATCTATCTATGTGTCTATCTGACTATCTATCTATTTGTCCATATATCTATCTTTTTATGTGTCTCTTTATGTGTCGATCTATCTATCTATCTATTTGACCATATATCTATTTGACTATATGTCTATCTATCTATCTATCTATCTATCTATATGTCTGTCTGTCTGTATATCTGACTACTTGTTTATCTCTTTATGTGTCTATCTGTCTATTACTCTACCTATTTATATATCTATCTTTTTATCTCTCTACCTTTCTATCTATATATCTATATATCTATCTGTCTATCTATATGTCTATTTATCTATCTATAAATGTATATACCTATTTTTCTATCTATCTTTCTATCTATCTTTTTATATATTTTTGATATATGTTCATCACTCTATCTGCCTATCTATCTATCTATCTATTTATCTATTTATCTATTTGTATATCTTTCTATTTATCTATTTATCTATCTATCTCTCTATTTATCCATCTATCTATTTATCTATCTATCTATCTATCTATTTATTTATCTATCTGTCTATTTGTCTATCTTTCTATCAAATTATCTATCTATCTAATTTTTTATCTGTATATCTATCTATCTATATATCTATCTATCTTTCTATCTATTTATCTATCTATCAATCTATATGTCTATCTATCTACCTCTTTAAACTATCTACTCTATCTATAATATAAGTACAAAATATAAGCATAGCATGAATTTAGAGTAGTTATGAAAATGATAGCATATGCATGCACTCTCATCCATATGTCATAAAAAATTTTCAAATTATGAAAGTATGCATCAATTAATCATCAAAAATATAAGTATGATATCAAAAAAAAAAGATCATAATGCTCAAAATGGCATAATATCTTTAGGGCGAGATCTAATAGAGACTATTATTTACTTAACCTTATGCCTAAAATTTGCTAAAATTACATCTGATAAGTCTTAAACTCGAGTCTTACCATCATTGAATGAAGACACTCATCATTATATCAAGACATGACCTCTAACAGATATATACAACACAAAAGCTTCATTTGTAATCAATTATTCAAGTTCTATTTATACACAAACTCTTTTAATGTAAAACTTCTTAAGATATTCAGTATGTTAGTATTTGTTTAATCCTACAAATACCTCTGACAGATGTATACATGCATTACTTGATAAAAATACTTTTATCTCTAAATTTATGTACATCCCATTACACTAAGTGGATATACATATTACATCAAGAAATAAACATTCAAATATCTCACAATTCAATTGTGCATGTTTGAAAATATACCTAGAGATAACATAAAAATGTCTCGTATTACATAATTTTCAAATTTTTAATTATCAAATATAAGATTAACAATATGGTGTACAATAATTTAATTTCTTTTATAGAAATAGTGAAATGTTATATAACAATATAAGGGGCATGTATTAGAAAAAAGATTTTAACTTTTATTCATTAGAAATATTATATATCATAAAAATATAAGTAAAAGGTGCAATTAATTAAAAAATTAAATTAATTAAAAAAAATTAATAATAATAAAAATTTTTTATATTTAGCTTAACTAATAATATTGTTGAAAAAAAAATAAAATCTAAAATATTATCCATAGAATAAGGTAATGTAGAAATATATAAAACATGCATCATTATTGCTTGATTCATCATTTTATGTCCATGATTGTAATGTGATGGTATGAATCAAATAATCATTATCATGTATGAGTATGAATGTAACACTAGAGATGCCCTATATATCCTCAATGTCACATAAGTTATCATCTTTCAATAACTCTTTTATTTTTTATTGAATTTTTAACTTTAAATCTTCCAAATCTTTCAAGGATCAAGTATCTTTTCTAATATATGATCATAGTCTAGATCTCTTATATAAAATAATATATATAACCACAAAAAAAAAGATTACAATACTATGCTAGATATTGGAAAGCTTAGTAGATCAAATATCATTTTAAAAATATAGAATATGTGGATTTGTATAATTTCTATCCATTCAAATTTTCATTTTTTATCATCATGTGATATAATATTGTAGTAATTAGTATCTATGTACTGAGTTAATTTGCTTCAATAAATCACCATGTTATTTTTATCTTGCTAACTGAATAAAAAAATATCATCTTTGAATATTATATCCATGTCCATATTTGGAGCCTGACTACAACTATCATACATAGTATCATAATATGTAAATATGATAGATAATTTTTATTGAATAAAATATTCAGGTTTGCCTACTTAGTTCATCCAAGTTGATATATATCTTGATATATTTTCTATCCCTTTCACCTTAACCCTAGAATTTATATAGACAGACAAACAAAAGTTGAATTGAAAAACCAATATTCTAGATATATAGTTTCCATCTCAATAACCATGAAACTAAATGAAGAGTATCATCTATACTTGCTAAACATGTTAATAATATTGTATATGTATTTGAGTGCAATGCAAGTGATGAGAGTGTACACAAATAAATATATATTTATCATATTATATAAAACATACAAGAATTTCATAATAAAAATTTATATTACAGTCAAAATCATTAATAATATCTTTGTTGCTCTTCTATTGACATAATTGAATATCATGTATTAGTAGCCAACATATGACTATAATATCAAGTGGCTATAATTACAAAGGTGACTTATATTCATTTAGAATTTTTTTAGGCTGAATGAAAAATATAGACTTCTAGACTCTTGTTAGCAATCATAGTACAATATTTTAATTAAATTTCTATTTTTTATATTCATGAGAAAACAACTTTTATTCTCACTTGTGTTGTTAGGTTAATTATATGATACATACAACTAATATAAAAAATTTAAACTAACAGCTCATCTCTTATAGTTGACAAACATAATAATGGTACTTTTGTTATTCAAAGCATTATTAGATATAATAATAAATATTTTATTCTGTATGTCATATTTTATTATGATATACTCATATATAGAAAGTTTATCACGAGGATGACATACTTAATGATTACAATGATTATAACAATGATGGTACTAGGCTTACCTACCTATCTGTCAATCAATCTATCTATTTACTTGTTTATCTGTCTATATGGTCTATATATTTATCTATCTATGTGAATATCTATCTATTTGTCTATTTGTCAATTAATCTATAAATAAAACTCTATATAATTAAATATAACTATATCTGTAACTATGTATACATATATGTAAATCTATATATTTTGTTTATTACTTTGTATACAATTATGTATAAATACATATAACTACTAGTATGAATATATACACCACACACACACACACACACACATAACTATATGTTTAACTAAATAAAACTATTTATAACTATATATACTATATGGAAAATAACATATAACTATAAATAATTATATCTCACTATATGTATAATTGAAAAATATATATACGTAACTATATTTAAATTTATAATTTACAACATATATTTAATATACATTCGTATATATTAATATATACAAATGTTTTTTACTATATCTATACCTATACATAACTATATGTATAAATATATATAATTATATGAAAAAATATATATACCTACATGTATAAACATAAGCTTAACTATATGTGTAACTATATTTATAATTACATGTATAACAACATACAACATTATGTTTAACTTAATGTGTATAACTATATATAATTATTTGTATAACTATATAAAATTCTATATAATTAAATATAACTATATATGTACCTATGTATACATATATGTAAATCAATATATTTGATTATAACTGCATACATTTATGTATAACTACATATAACTACTTGTATGAGTGAGTGAGTGAGTGAGTGAGTGAGTGTGTGTGTGTGTATATATATATATATATATCTTTATCTATATCTATATCTATAAGTTTAACAATTTATAACTACATGTACTATATGTATAATAACATATAACTATAAATTAATGTATCTTACTATATGTATAACTATAAAACCTTTATACATAATTATATTTAAATATATAATTTTCATCATGTATTTAATATACATTTTAATATATTATTATATAAAAATGTATTTTACTATATCTATACTTATACATAATATATGTATAAATATATAAAATTATTTGCAAAAATATATATACCTGCATGTATAAATATAAGTTTAACTATTGTGTAGCTATATGTATAACCACATGTAACTATATTTATAATTACATATATAACAACATACAACATTATGTTTAACTATATGTGTATAACTATATATAAATATTTGTATAACTATATAAAACTCTATATAAATAAATATAACTATATTTTTAACTATGTAAATCTATATACTTGTTTATAACTTTATATACATTTATGTATAACTACATATAACTACTTGTATTAATATATATATATATATGTGTGTGTGTGTGTGTATAACTATATGTTTAACTATTTATAACTTTATATACTATATGTATAATAACATATAATTATAAATGGCATAATACTAATTTTTTGCACTAAATTTAAATTAAATGGAAAAAGATATACTATCAACAATATGTAAACACATAGCATTATAGTGTGAGCTGGTCAGATATAGCATGCTATTGAAATAAGGGTCGTAGTCTTACCTAATCCCACCCCTTGGTCCTCAATCTTATATATGAACTTATCTATGACAAAAGATGTAGTATTTGAAAGGTTTGTATAGAAGACAATTTTTTCTTCTTTTATGTAATTCCTCATTCTAAAACTGCATTCTCTGTGTCTCTCTCTCTCCTTCTCTCATTCATTCTGTGTCAATCTCTTCCTCTTTTTCTTTTTGTGTCACTCTCTCTTTCTTGTTATTTTCTTTCTCACTCTCCTTCTTTCTTGCTTGCTCTCTCTCTCTCTCTCTCTCCCTCCCTCCCTCCCTCTCTCTCTCTCTCTCTCTCTCCCTCTCTCCCTCTCTCCCTCTCTCTATCTCTCTCTCTCTCCCTCTCTCTGTCTCCCTCTCCCTCCCTCTCTCCCTCTCTCTATCTCTCTACCTCTTTCCATTTCTCTCTCCCTCTCTCTCTCTCTCTCCCTCGCTCACTCTCCCTCTCCCTCCTCCTATCTTTCTCTCTCTCATCCCTCTCTCTCTCTCTCTCTCTCTCTCTTCATCTCCCCCTTGAAACTTTAAATTTCTTTCTTTTTTGCTATTCTTTCGTGTCCATTAGCATATGTTTATCCCTTTATCTAGTAATAGCATGATATCTATTAATCTTTACCATGCTAAAAATTGCTTTATTTATTCATGTAGATTCTTGCAATGCATTGCATTGATATTCATGATATTTAATTTTTAAATATTTATCTGTAAGTAATTTTATTTAATTATTAGTATATTTTGAATTAATTGAATGTTTAATTCAAAATAATGATTGAGCATTTTTATTTGTAAGTAAAACACGATATTTGAGTTTAGATCGTCAGTAGATGTACTAAAAGTTAATGAAAGAAATTATGAATAAAAGTATTTTGAGTGGGCTTGAAAATTGCATCAATTTTGCATATAGTCAATTGAGATGGATGGATGGAGAAAAAATTAAGTGTCTATGTAATCATCGCAAGTGTCAGAATATCCCTTTTCATGATGTAAATACTATAAGATACTATTTGGCTAAATATGGCTTTGTACCAAATTATTTTGTTTGGATTTATCATGGGAAAAGTATAATGGCTCTAAATATTGGCCAAAATGATGGTACTGAATCATTTGATTGGGTGTAAAGAAGCATCAAACACATACCATAGAATAGTCATTGAAGTTCCTAGTGCTAACTTCAATATGGATTACATGGATGAACCACCTAATCCTGAATCTCAGAAATTTTATGAAATGCTTAAAGCTACAGATAATGAGTTGTGGTTTGGTTGTAAAACACATTCTCAATTTTCACTTGTTCTCTACTTTGTTGATTAACCTATATAAGAATCTTTGCAGGACATTTGATGTGAGACACAAGAAAAAATTTGATTGATAGCATTCAAACATTGCCACGGTCCTTTTAATGCATGGGTCCCATATTTACCAATTTCAGCTGGATCAAAAGGAGGCCCAGCTTCTCTTATCTTCATTATTCCTGAAACATTTTATTTTTGTACTCTCTTTCTCTCTAAACATTATTGCTGGATATCTTTTAGATATTTGTTGAAGTTGTATGACTATCAACTTAGATTTGTATTTGTTCATGTCTATAATTACTATTTTTATATATCTGTGAATATGTTTGTATGTCCCCAAATATTTTGGGTAGAGTTTTACCCTATTATAGGTATGTAAAAGGCTTAGCTGGTCGTCCTGGTGCTGGGAATAACACCTTAGCTTCTGAAGCTATGAGATGAATGAAAAAATTCTTGTCCCACGCAAATGCAGGTTTGTTCTTGACACTCTTATTTTGTGTAGATCTACATTGTCACAATTTAGATCTGTGAATGCTTTTTATCAGTGATCACTAGAATTTAACTATTGAAATATTAATAGCCATTATGATTCCTAAATGAACATACATGTGTGAAAAAATTCAATACCATGCAGTCTGTTGTCATTTCATCTTCCATTTTTCTTTTGTTTGGCACTTTCTAACTTTCAAAAAATTAACCATGGACTGATACGTGAAGCCGGGCAACACAAAAGAATATTTTGATGAGCAGTTCATTAGAAATCTTGGAGTAATCTTGATTCAGTAATTTAAAAATAAGCTCATGATTATCTCGTTGTGTGAAATTTCTAGCAAATGGCAGTTGGTATTGCAAGTGCTAGTCTATCTATTTGTTAGTGGTATAATGTTGTGTTCTTTATTGGTTTGTAAATGTACTATGTTATGATCTATGCATAGGTGTAACAATGTTATCTATCTGCGTGGAGTAATAGAGGACAAAGAACATGAAGATGCTGACCATGCCTGAGAGACCTATATGTGTGTTTTTTACGCCCTATATTAATTTCTTCTATTACCTTTGATGGTATGTGAATTTGCATGAATGTACATGTGTGTGTGTCATTTGAGGCTATGTGATTATATATATGTACATATAATACTATAGTATATACGTAAAAATGTACTATAGTATATATGTAAGTATATACTGAGTATATATGTTCGTATATACCGAGTATATACATAAGTATATATTGAGTATATACGTATGTATATACTGAATATATACGTATGTATATACCGAGTATATACATAAGTGGGTGCATATATTTATTTGTAGGCATGTATATATTGTCAAACATACACACCCATTTACACACACACACACACACACACACTTGAATATATAATTGCACATGCTAGTTTGGTCATCATCGTGCATTGCATACCGATGTAGGTCATAAAAGCCATGGATATTTGACCTTCCCCAAAGCTATGACATGAATTTATTTCTAGTCCAGGCCAACCAGGTAGATAGACGTTGGTCTTAAATCTTAGTCTTTGTGTAGATATGCAATTATCACATGGTACAAAGCATATGTATGAGGAAATAAGTTTTCTTTTTGTAGGTTCTTCAATGATTAGTTCTAATTGTACTAGGTCTTAGAATGATGATGATGATGATGCTCATCTAGTGTCATGTAATTTTAATAGATTTCACAAAAATGTATTTAATCGAAAAGAAAAATGTAACATTACTCGATATTTTCAGGCCGTGAGTACCAGGAGGAATATCAAGTTTTATTTTGGGAGAAGCAGCTTGATGCCTCATTAAAAACATGCTCAATCTCAAAACAGATGGTTGGCAGGGAAGTTAATCAGTAGAGCATCATCGCCCACCCACTTTTGTTATCACCAGCAGCAACAGGAGCAGAAGCAGCAACAACATCAATATATACATACGTATATACTTGGTATATACATACGTATATACTCATTTCCTTCTATTGTCTTTGATGGTATGTGTATTTGCATGAAAGTACATGTGTGTGCATCATCTGAGGCTATGTGATTATATATATGTACATATAATACTATAGTATATAATTATGTATATACCAAGTATGTAGTACATATATACTATAGTATATAAGTGCGTATATATGGAGTATATATGTATGTATATACTACATTATATAAGTATGTATATGCTCGGTATATACGTACACACATACTCAGTATATACGAACATATATACTCGGTATATATGTACGTATATACTCGGTATATATGTACGTATATACTCGGTATATACCTACGTATATACCTTGCATATACGTAAGTGGGTGCATATATTTATTTGTAGACATGTATATATTATCATACATACACACCAATTTACACACACACACACATGTTTAATTATATAATTGCTTGGGCTAGTCTAGTCATCATCGCCCATTGCTTACTGATACAAGCCATAAAAGCCATGGATATTAGGACTTCCCCTAAGCGATGGCATGAAGATATTTCTGGTCTAGGCCAGCCAGGAAAATAGAGGCAGACAAAGATAGACAGAGGCAGACAGAGGCAGACAGAGGCAGATAGAGATTGACAGAGGTAGACATAGTCTCTTAGTAATTGTGTAGATATGCAATTATCACATGGTACAAAGCATATGTTTGAGGAAATAAGTTTTCTTGCTGTAGATTCTGCAATGATTGGTTCTAATTATACAAGATCTTAGGATGATGATGATGATGATGCTAGTGTAGTGTGGTGTACTTTTATTATATTTCATAAAATTGTATTCAATCGGAAGAAAAATTGTAACCTTGCCTGATTTTTATAGGTTGCTAGTGCCAGGAGGAATATCGAGTCCTGTTTTGGGAAAAGCAGCTTGCCGCCTCGTCAAAAACTTGCTCAATCTCAAAATGCATGGTTGGTAGGGAAGTTCATTAGTCAACATTTCCCACCCCACATTTTGTCAGCGATAGCAGCAGCAATATCTACATAAGTATATACTTAGTATATACATAGGAATATACTCATTTACTTCTGTTATCTTTGATGGTATGTGTCTTTGCAAGAAAGTACATGTGTGTGTGTGGGTAATCTAAGGCTATGTGATTATATATATGTACGTATAATACTCCAGTATATACGTACGTATATACTACAATATATAAGTATGTATATACGGAGTATATAAGTATGTTTATACTATAGTATATAAGTATGTATATATCGAGTATATACGTATGCATATACTATAGTATATAAGTACGTATATTCAGAGTATATACGTACGTAATACTATAGTTTAATTGTATGTTTATACTCAATATATACATACATATATACTCAGTATATACGAACATATATACTGGGCATATACATACATATATACTCGGCATATAAGTACATATATACCAAGTATGTACGTAAGTATATACTACAATATATACGTATGTATATACTGAGTATATACATACGTATCTATATAGTATATACGAACATATATACGGACGTATATACTATAGTGTATAAGTACGTATATACCAAGTATATACGTACATATATACTATAGTATATACGTACGTATATATTGAGTATATACGTACATATATACTATAGTATATATGTATGTATATATTGAGTATATACGTACATATATACTTAGTTTATACCAACATATATACTCGATATATATGTACATATATAATGAATATATACATCCATATATACTCAGTATATACGTCCGTATATAATCAATATATACGTACATAAAATACTTTAGTTTATAATTAGAAATATTGCAGTAATATCTGTAACAAGTTAAATACTAGAATATATGTACATATACACTATAGTTAATATGTATATATATATATATTGCAATATTATATATTTATCAAAACATAACTTTATTTATTTATTTATTTTGGTTTTGTTGACTAGTTTAAATTTCGTACAGATGGTACCGCAATGTTTCCCAAATGAAGCTTATATAAGTGAATGAATTTTTTACTAGACATAACGCACCATGACTCGGACAACTTTGTCATAGTAGAAAGATGGTGATCAGATGAGCTAAGAGAGAGAAAGTAACCTCAAAGCACATATAGATTATAATTTATGCACTGTCAGTTGATACATTGATGAATAAGATGTTATAAGGATTTTGTTATGTTTTTGTTTTAATTATGTAAAATATTATATCACAATAATGTATTAAATGCTTTTATTTTTTGTTAATTATAAATTATCACGTATAATTTATGTTTTTATTCAATTTAATATAAAAATATTAAATTATTTTATGACATTTTTTGAAAAAAAAAATTCTGTAAATAGTTTTGGAATTAAAAAAGCTAGGGATTTTTCCTTGCAAATTTCGTGATGGAAATCATTATTTTAGCGATGGAATTTTCCAACGCTATAATTTTTTAGCTAGGGAATCTTCCCCTCATTAATTTTAAGTAACGAGCACCTGAGCTTGGGAACACTTCCTTCATTAATTCGTCGTTATATCTCGTATAGCAATGGAAACCCCCATTTAGCTATGGAATTTTTCCTATCTATTTGGGATTTTTCTTGTAGTGTATCAACAAATCTATTTATTTATCTATCTATATATCTATATATAAATATATCTATTTGTCTATCTATTAGTGTATTTAACTATTTATTTATCTGTCTATTTTTAGTCTATCTATCTGTCTATCAATCTATCTATCAATTTTTCTTTTCGTCTGTCTTTATATATATCTATCACTCTATGTATATGTCTATCCTTCTATCTTTATAACTATCTATATATATATCTATCTATTTGCCTATCTATCTGTCTCTCTATCTATCTTTCTATCCATCAATTTATCTATCTATCTATTTGCTTATATATTTGTTTATCTATTTTTCTATCTATTTTTCTATCTATTTGTTTATCTATTTGAGGCTATAAATCTATTTGTCTATCTATTTGTCTTTCTATCTGTCTTTTATCTATATATTTATGTCTTTTTATAGGTCTATATATCTATCCATCTATCTATCTATTTATTTATCTATATATCTATCGATCTATCGGTGAGAATTTCTGTCAATCTATCCATAAATCAATATGTCTATCTATCTCTATATCTATCTTTCTATTTTTTATTTATCCATTTGTCTATCTATTTTTCTATCAGTCTGTCTACCTATCTATTATCTATCAATCTATTAATAAACCTATCAATATCTGTGTGTTTGTGTGTATCTATCTATTTATCTATATATGTCTATCAATCTATCTATTTATCTATCTGTTTATCTATTTATCTATCTATCTATATATACACACATATCTATCTATTTATATGTCTATCTTGGTATCTGTCTATCTATCTATATATCTATCTATATTTCAAACTATCTATCTATCTCTATATTTATAGTTCAAACTATCTATCTATCTTTATATCTAGCTCTCTATTAGTTTATCTATCACTTTATCTATGCATCTATCTATTTGTCCATCTTTATGTCTATCTTCCTGTCTATCTATCTATCTATCTATCTATCTATCTACCTATCTATCTATATAAATGATTGCGTATCTATCTATTTATATATATGTCTATCTATTTATCTATCTATCCATCAATCTTTTTATCTATCTATAAATTTATATATCAATCTTTCAATCTATCTGTATATCTATCTATTTGTCTATCAATTTTCCTATCCGTGTCTATCAATCTATCTAACTATTTATTCATATGTATATCAATCTATTTATCTATCTATATATCTATTTACTTATCAATCTTATTATCAATCTATATATCTATCTATCTATTAATCTATTTGTTTATCTATCTATCTATCTATCTAACTATCTGTCTATGGATATGTTTATATATATATTTATATTTATGTATATATATATATATATATATATATATCTATCAATATATCTATGTATCTATATATCTTTCTATCTATGTATCAAACTATCTATCAATATGTATATCAATATTCGATGAAACAAATTATCAGTCTATCTGACAATCTATTTATTTATCTATCTGCCTATGTATCTATCTATTTGACTCTCTTCTATTGATCTAACAATCCATCAGTCTATCTATCATTCTATCCATCCATCCATCCATCTATGTATCTATATTTATGTCTATCTATCTATCTATCTATCTTTGTTTCTATCTATTTTACTATCTATCTGTCTATCAATTTGTCTATCTATGTGTCTATCGATCTATCTTACTATATATATATATCTAACTATATGTCAATCAATCAATCAATCTATCTATCTATCTTTCTTTCTTTCTTTGTTTCTTTCTATCTCTTTGTCTATAAATTTCTTTATCAATCTTTCAATCAAACTATCAATCTTTCTGTCAATTTGTCTTTCTATTTGTCTATCTATTAGTATGTCAATTTTTTTGTTTGGTTATTTGTCTATATTTCTATTTATCTATCAGTGTATTTGTCTATCTTTCTACATGCCTATATGACTCTCCATATTCATGATTGTCTGGCTGACATTCTGCCTCCTCAAGTGCCTCCTGGTCAATATATCTTTCTATCTATCTATTTATCTATCTATCTGTCTATCTGTCTATTTATCTGACTATCTATCTATCTATCTATCTATCTATCTATCTATGTGTTTACCTATCTAGCTACCTATATGTCTATCTATCTACCTATATATATATATATATATATATATATATATCGATCGATCTATCTATCTATATATCTATGTTTCTATCTATGTGTCTATCATTCTATCTATCTATCTGTCTGTCTAATAATCTATCTATCTATTTTCTATAATCTGTCTATCTATTGGTCTCTCTATCTATAAATATATGTATATATATTTGTTTATTAATCTTTCTATTTATCATCTATCTATATGCCTAACAATCTATCTAGCAATATGTCAACCAATCTGCCTATCAATCTCTCTTTGATTTCATCTTTCATTCTATCTATCTTTCTATCTATCTGACTATCTATCGGTCTATCTATCTATCAATCTATGTATGTATGTGTGTGTGTGTGTGTGTATATATATGTATGTCTATCAATCAATCTATCTATCTATCTGTCTATCTATCTGTCTATCTATCTATCTGTCAATCTATCTGTCTACCTATATTTCTATATATTTGTCTATCTATCTATCTTCTAGTTAATGTATCTATCTATCAATTTGTTTATTTGTCTTTCTATCTATCTATCTTTCTGTTAATATGTTTGTTTGTCAATCTATCTACCTACCTACCTAAATGTATGCTTGCCTTACTACATGCCTATTTGTCTATCTTTCTCTCTATCTATCTATCTATTATATATCGAACTATCTTTTTATCTATCTGTCTGTCTATGTATTAATCAATCAATCTATCTATCTATATATTAATTTATCTTTCTATCAAATTATCTATCTATCTATCTATCTTCTTGTCAATCAATCAATCAATCTATCATTCTATCTATCTTTTTAACAATATACTTGTCTATATTTTTATCTATCTTATTCTCTATCTATATATCTATCTTTTTATCTGCATATCTATCTATCTATCTATTTGTTTATCTATCTATTTGTTTATCTAAATTTTTATTTATATATCTATCTATCTGACTATCTATCTGTCTATCTATCTATCAATATATCTATCTATCTATCGATCTGTCTATCTTTCTATGTATCTATTAGTCTAAGTTACTATCTATTAATTTATCTATCTATCTATTTTTCTATCTATCTGACTAACTATTTGTCTATCTTTTTTGATCTATATATCCTCCTATTTTATGTCTAAGTATCTGTCTATCTATCAGCCTTTGTATTAGAAAATCTATCTATTTATCAATGAATCAAAAAATTAATCTATCTATCTATCTATCTATTTATCTTTCTCTCAATTTATCTAATAATATGTAAATCTATTTTTCTATATATTGGTCTATCTATCTATCTTTATATTAGTCTATATATATATCTATCTATCTATTAAACTTTCGATCAATTTATTTATATATAAGTTTATCAATCTTTCTCTCTATTTATTTATTATTCTGTATATGAATCTACCTATTAATCTCTCTTTCAATCAGTCTATAAATATGTTTATCAATATATTTATCAATAGGTCTATCACTCTATCTTTCTATCAGTCTATCTCTCAATCATCAATCAATCAATCAATCAATCTATCTATCTTTCTTTCTTTCTATATGTTTGTCTATCTATATATCTATCTATATTTCAGTCTATTTGTCTTTTATCTTTCTAACTATTTGTCTATCTATATTCCAATATATCAATTAATTAATCTATCTATATATGTATCTATCTATTTGTCTATCTATTTTTCTAATAATCTATCAATCTTTCTTTCCATCTATCTATATATCTATCAATCTGACTAACTATATATTTATCAATTTATCTATATAACTATGTAAAAATGTATCAATCTATATGCCTGCTTGTCTAACTATCTCCTTGTCTGATTGACTGACTGGTTGTCTATCTATATTTCTTTATGTCTATCTATTTATCTTTCTATCTGATATGTCTATTTATCTGTCTATCTATTTATCTATCTGTATATTTATCTACAAATCTATATGTCTATCTATATGACTATCTATCTGTATATTTATCTATCATTTTATCTATTTATCTATCTATCTATCAGTCTATCTATAAGTTTATCTATCATCTATCTATCTATCTATCTATTTGTCTTCCTGTCTATCAATTTGTATATCATTCTATCAATCAAGTAATCAATCAATCTATATGTCTATCTGTCGATCTATTTATCTATCTTGATTTCTATCAATCTATTTATCTATCTATGTGTCTATTTTTTATCAATCTATCTTTCTATTTTTTTATCATTTTGTATATCTAATAATCAAATTATTTGTCTATCTAATAGTCTATCTATAAGTCTATATATCTATTTGTCTATCTATCTATCTATTTAATAATTTGTGAATCTATCTGTCAATTTATATGTCTATATATCTATCTGTATGTCTATCTATCTATCTATCTTTTTATATATCTACCTATCAATCTGTTAGAGAATCTATCAATCAAATTTTTTATCTATATGTCTATCTATCTATATGTATGTTTGACTATCTATCTACCTGCTTACTTGAATGTATGGCTACCTTACTCCATATCTATCTATAAATCTTTTTGTATTTCTATTTGTCTATTAGTCTGTCTATCTATCTATCTATTTATCATTTTATTTATATGTCTGTCTATCTATCTTTCTATCTATCTTTCTGTCTATATATATATATATGTATATATATATATACACATATATCTATATATCTATATATCTATATATCTATATATCTATATATCTATATACATATATACCTTTTTGTCTATCTATCTATTTGTCTATTTGTCTGTCTATCTACTTGTCTATTTATATTCCTATCTATTTGTATATCTATATGTCTATCTTTTTGACTATCAATCTAAATGATCAATCTACTTATCTTTATATTATTTATCTATCTTTCTATCTATTTGTCTATCTGTCTATCTAATTGTCTATCTATAGTCTATCTATCAGTCTATCTATATAATTATCTGTTTATCTATCTATCTATCTTCTTATAAAACTATATATATTTCTATCCTTCTATATTTCTATCTATCTGTCGATATATTTGTCTATCTACATCTCTAATAATCTATTTGTCTAATAGTCTATTGATCTATCTATCTATCTATATGTACTTTAAATTTATCATTCTTCTATCTATCATTTATTAATCTTTCTATTATATATTAGTCTATCAATGTGTCTATCAATATATCAATCTGTATATCGATCTATTTTCAATCTATCTATCAATATGTCTATCAATCTATTTATCAGTTTGTCTATCAGTTTATCCCTCTATATGTCTATCTATATATCAATCTATTTGTCTATCTATTTATCTTTCTATCTATATGTCTATCTATCTATCTGTCTATATATATATATATATATATATTTGCATATCAATTTATCTGGGAATCAATCTATCATTCTGTATATCTATTTCTCTATCTGTGTATTTGTATGTTTGTCTATCTATCTACCTACCTACCTGAATGTATGCCTGCCTTACTACAAACCTTCTGTCAATCATTCTATCTATCTATATGTCTATTTGTCTATCTATTTGTCAGTATTTCTATATATCTTTCTATCTTTCTATCAATCTATCATTCAATCTATATGTCTATCTATCTACCTACCTACTTATCTAGCTATCTATCTATTTGTCTATATATATGTCTATGTACTTTACTATCTATCAGTCTATCTCTCTTTTTATCTATCTATTTGTCTATCTATATATCTATCTTTATATCGATCAATCAGTCTATCTTTATTTTTATCTATAATTATATATATATATATATATGTTCATCTGTCTATCAATATATCTATCTATTTATCTATCAATCAATCTATCCATCTATCAAACAATCAATCTATCCATCTATCTATCTTTTTGTTTATCTATCTATCTATATTTCTATTTATCTATCTATCTATCTAATTGTCTATCTATAGTCTATTTATCAGTCTATATATCTAACTTTGTGTCTATCTATCGATCTATCTATCTTTTTGTCTAACTATCTTTCTATCTATCTTTCTATATTTTTGTCTATCTATCTATCTATCTATCTATCTGTCTATCTCTTTATCTAGCTATCTATTTGTCTAATAATCTATCGATCTTTATATCTATCTATATGTCTATCTATCTATCTATAATTCTATAAATCTTTCTATCTATCTATCTATTAATATTTTTATCAAATTGTTTATATATTAGTGTATAAATCTGTCTATCTATCTGTCTATCAATGTATCTATCAATTTGCCTAAAAATATATGGTTTAATCTATCTATCAATATGTATATCAATCTATTTATCAGTCTATTTATCACTTTGTCTCTATATCTGTCCATCTTTATATCTATCTATCTATCTTTCTATCTATCCATCTTTCTTTCTAACTATATATCTTTCTCTCTATCTATCTATTTGTGTTTCAAATTATTTGTATGTCATTCTATCTATCAGTCTATTGATCTATCTATCTATATATTAGTCATATATCAATCTATGTTTTTGTGTAGATATATGTCAATCTAATAGTCTTTCTATATATCTACCTATCTATCATTCTATCTGTTTGTCTTTTTATCTATATGTGTGTGTGTGTGTGTGTGTGTCTTTCTAGATGTTTATATAGGTGTCTATAGACCTCTCTATCTATCTATTTGTCTATCTATCTATCTATCTATTTGTCTAGCTATCTATTTGTCTATCTATCTATTTGTATATCTATATATCTATCTATCTATCTATCTATTTGTCTAATTATCTTTAGAACTATCTATCTAATTATCTATATATCTATCATTCTTTCTTTCTTTTAGTATATCAATTAGACTATATATCTATCTATCTATCTGTCTATCAATTAACATATCTAATAGTCTTTTAATCTGTATATCAATATGGCTATCAATCTGCCTTCCAATCTAACTATTAATCAATTTATTGACCAGTCCATCAATCTATGTATCAATCTATCTATCAATATCTCTATCTATCTACCTATCTATCTTTCTATATATCTATCAATCTATATGTCTATTAATTTGGCTACTCTGTGTCTATCAATCTATCTATGTATTTATTTATATATCTGTTTATCTATCTGTCTATCTATATGTCAATCTATATATCTATTTATCTATTTATCTATCTATCTTTCTATCTATCTATCTATCAATAATTATATTAATCTGTATATGAAATTAACTATCAAATAGTATATAAATCTTTCTATCTATCGATCTGTTTATAAATCTTTCTATAATCTATCTATCAATGTGTCAATTAATCTATTTGTAAATCTATATTTAAATCTATTTATCATTCTATCTAACAATATATATATATATACATATATATTTATTTATATTTATATTTATATATCAATCTAACTATCTATTTATCTTTCTATCTTTTAATACGTATATCTTTCTGTCTATCTATCTATCTATCTATCTATTTGTCTATCTATTTATCTATCTATTTATCTATCTATCTATCTATTTATTTTTCTATTTATCTTTCTATTTTTTAATCAATCAAACTATTTTTCAATCAATCTATAAATTTGTCAATCAAATTATCAATCAATCTATCTATCTATCTATTTGTCTATGTTTATGTCTGTTTGATTATTTGTATGTCTATTTGTTTAACTATCTATTTGTATATCATTTTATTTGATTGTTTATTTTTGCGCCTATCTGACTATCTGCTTGTCTATTTTATTGGTTGACTATCTACTTTTCAATCTATCTGTATATATATTTGTCTACTTATCTTTCTATTTATTTGTCGATCTTTCTGTATATCTATCTATCTATCTAAATTTCTATCTATGTATATATCTATCTATCTAAATGTATATCTATCTAAATATCTATGTCTATCTATTTGTCTATCAATTTTTCTATCTATCTATATATCTATTTGTATATCTATCTATCAACTATCTATATATCTATCTATCTATCTATCTATCTTTATGTCTATCTATATTCTATCAATCTATTTATTAATCTGTTTATAATGTAATCTATCAATCAATAAATCTTTCTATCTAACTAGTTGTCTATTTATCTCTCTATCTATATTTTTATCCATTTGTCTGCCTATCTATCTATATGTTTATTTGTCTATTTATCTATCTATCTATATATCTATCTTTTATCTATATATCTGCCTATCTATTTGTAATTTTATCATTCTATCTATCTATTTATCTATCTATTTATCTCTCTATATATCTATCTAATAATTTGTCGATCAGTCTGTCTATTTATCAATCTATTTGTCAATTACTTGTTTTATCATTTTATCTATCTATCTATCTAAGTATATGTCTATTAATCTGTCTATGAATCTATTTATAAATATGCTTATAAATGTGTCTATCTATCAATCATTCTATTTGTCTTTCTATCTGACTATATACTTGTCTATCAATCTGTCTCTAAATATATCTATATATTTATCTATGTATCAATTTATCTTTCTGTTTGTCTATCTACTTGTTTATTTGTTTGTCTGTTTATCTGTCTATGCGTGTTTCTGTCTATCTATCTATTTATCAATCTATCTATGTATCTATCTGGCTAATATTATACTTATCTATTTGTTTATCTATCTAGAAATCTTTTTATCTATCTATCTTTCTGTCTGTCTATCTTTCTTACTATCTTTCTATTTATCTATTTATCTGGCAATTATTCTATCTATCTATTTATCTATTTATCTATTTATCTATATGTTTGTATGTCTATCTATATGTCTGTCTATCTTTCTATCTATCTATCTGTCTATCTATCTATCTATCTGTCTATCTATCTATCTATCTATTTGTCTGTCTATATATCTATCTATTTATTTATCTATCTATCTTTCTATATGTCTGTCAGTTTATTTATCTATATTACGATCTACTATATATCTATATATCTATCTTACTATCAACTATATATTTATCTATCAATCAATCTATTTGTCTATCTGTGAATCTGTCTATAAATATATCTATTAATCTATCTATCATTCTGTCTATCAATCTATATATCATTCTATCTATCTATCTATCTATCTATCTATCTATATATCATTCAATGAATTTATCTATCTATCTTTTGTCTTTCTATCTATCTATCTATTATCTATTTCTCTATCTATCTATCTACCTATCTATTTGTCTGTCTATATATCTATTTATCTATCTTTCTTTCTATGAATCTTTATATCTATTTATCTATCTTTAAATTTGTGTATAACACTATCTATCTATCTATCTATCTGTCTATTTATCTATCTGTTAGTTTATCTAGTTGTCTATGTATTTGTCTATCTATTTGTTTGTTTATCACGTTGTATATTTGTCTCTCTGTCTCTCTGTCTACCAATATATCTAACTTTCATGCTACCTAAATAACAAACAATCTATATATCAATATATTTGCATGACTTTCTATTTTTATCTATCCGTCCCCCAATCTATCTACACGTTTTTCTTTCTATTTGTCTATATATCTTACTATCTAACTAACTAACTATCTATCTATCTATTTATTTATTTATCTATCTATCTATCTATATATCTATATATATATATATATATATATATATCCATCTTTCTATCTTTCATTATATTTATCTATTTATCTATTATCATTCAATATATATGTCTATCTATCTATCTATTTATAAGTTTATTTATTTGTATATCTATCTATCTATCTATTTCCAATCTATTTATTTATCTATCTATTTGTGTATTGATTTTATCTATCTTGATATCTATTTTTCTATCAATCAGTCTATCTATGTGGCTATCTATCTATTTATCTATCTTTCTATGTATTTATCTATATATCTATCTATCTATCTATTTGTCTATTAATCCATTGATCTCTCTTCTATTTATGAATCTATCATATTATCTATATATATATCTATCTATCTTTCTGTATATCCTTATATCTATCCATCTATCTTTCCTTCTATCTATCCATCTATCTAAATTTCTATAGATCTATTTATCTATCTATCTATATATCAGTCTATCTATATATCTATCGATCTATCCATATATCTTTTTATCTCTTTCTCTATCTATCTATCAATATATCTTTCTGTCTATCTATCTATATGTCTATCCATCTATCTATCAATCTATATTATGATCTATACATCTATCTATCTATTTATCTCTATGTATAACTATCTGTCTATCTAGCTATTAATCTATCAATTTTTCAATCTTTCAATCTATCTATCTGTATATTTATTTGTCTATTTATTTATTTATATATCTATCTATCTATTTATCTATCTATCTGTCTGTTTGTATATGTGTCTATCTAACTGTCTAATCTATATGTCTATCTATTTATCATTCTATCTACCTTTCTATCTGCTTATCTATCTATCTATATATTTAAATATCTATATATCTATCTATTTATCTTTCAATAAATCTATCAGTCTATAAATCTTTTTATCTATGTATCTATCTATCTTTCGATCTATCTATCTATTTAAATGCCTATCTATCTATATTTTTATCTGTCTATCTATCTATTAGTCTATTAGTCTATCTATGTATATATCTATATATCTATCTATCTATTTATTTGTATGTCTATCTATTTTCTACCAATTTATCTATCTAACTATCTATCTGTCTAAGAATCTATCTATATATCAATCTAGGTGTTTATTAATCTTTCTATCAATGTATCTATCAATCGATCTTTCTCTCTATATATCTATCTGTTTATATATATATATCTATCAATCTATCATTCTATCTTTCTCTCTTTATATCTATCTATCTATTTATATTTTGGTCTATTTATTTATTTGTCAATCTATCTTCCTTTCTATCTAACTATTAGTCTATCTGGTTCTTGTCTAATTGTATGCCTGTCTATATGTATATCTGTCTATCTAAAATTTTATCTATCTATCTGTCAATCTATTAGTCTATCAGTCTATCTATATATCTATCTATCTGACTATTTATCAATCAATCTATCAATCAATCAATCTATCTATCTAACTATTTATCTATCTGTCTATCTATATATTTATCATTATGATTATATATTTATCTATCTATTTAACTATCTATATGTTTTTATATCTATCTATTTATCTATGTATCAATCTCTCTATCAATTTGTCTATCTATTGGTCTACCAAGTTTCTATCTATTTATTTAATTATTTATCTATTAGTCTATTAGTCTATCTATGTATATATCTATATATCTATCTATCTATTTATTTGTATGTCTATCTATTTTCTACCAATTTATCTATCTAACTATCTATCTGTCTAAGAATCTATCTATATATCAATCTAGGTGTTTATTAATCTTTCTATCAATGTATCTATCAATCGATCTTTCTCTCTATATATCTATCTGTTTATATATATATATCTATCAATCTATCATTCTATCTTTCTCTCTTTATATCTATCTATCTATTTATATTTTGGTCTATTTATTTATTTGTCAATCTATCTTCCTTTCTATCTAACTATTAGTCTATCTGGTTCTTGTCTAATTGTATGCCTGTCTATATGTATATCTATCTATCTAAAATTTTATCTATCTATCTGTCAATCTATTAGTCTATCAGTCTATCTATATATCTATCTATCTGACTATTTATCAATCAATCTATCAATCAATCAATCAATCTATCTAACTATTTATCTATCTGTCTATCTATATATTTATCATTATGATTATATATTTATCTATCTATTTAACTATCTATATGTTTTTATATCTATCTATTTATCTATGTATCAATCTCTCTATCAATTTGTCTATCTATTGGTCTACCAAGTTTCTATCTATTTATTTAATTATTTATCTATCTCTCTTTCTATTTATTTGTCAATCTATCTATCTATCAATTTGTCTATCTATCTCTCTTTATCTATATATCTAACTATCTATAGGTTATCTATTTATTTATCTACCTATCATTTTTTTATTATGTCTATCTATCAATCTGCTATATGTGTATATATATATATATATTTGACTATCTGTATATCTATCTATATGTGCATCTATCTATCTATCTTTCTTTCTATCTTTCTATTTATCTTTCACTATATATGTCCATTTATCTATCTAACTTTCTATCTATCTATTTGACTTTGTGTATATCTATCTGTCTAAATATCTATCTATTTATATATCTATATTTTTATCTATCTTTCAATTATTTTGTTTATCTATCTATCTATCTATCTATCTATCAATCTATCGATCTTTCTATCTATCTATCTATCTATATATCTATCTCTCTAACTATCTAATTGTATTTTTATCTATTAGTCTATTAGTCAATCAATCTATTTATCTGGCTATCCATTATATATCTATCCTCTAGTCTATAAATTTGAAATTATGTCTAACATTCAATCTAAATGATCAATCTATCTATTTATCTATCATTCTATATATCTAAATGTTCATCTTTCTATCTGTCTATCTATATATCTATCTATCTATCTTTTTCTTTTAGTCTATCTGTCTATTAGTCTTTCTTTTTATCTATCTATTATTATATCTATTTATCTATTTGTCTATCTATCTATCTATCTACCTACCTACCTACCTACCTATCTGTCTGTCTATATGTCAATCTATTTATCTATCTATCTATTTATTAGCATATCTACCTAATTGTAAATTTATATATCTATATATCTATTTAATTGTCTATTTATCAATCTATCTCTATATATTTAAATATGTATATCTATTAATCTATTTATATATTTATCTATCTTCCTATCTTTGTATTTGTCTAACTATATATCTATCTACCTATTTATCTATATATTAATCTATTTTTATGTCTAGCTATCTTTCTATATGGCTATCTTGCTATATGTCTATTTATCTTTATGTCTATCTATCTATCTATCTATGTGTCTATCTATTGGCTTGTTTATCTATCTGTCTATCTATCTATCTATCTATCTATATATATATATATATATTTGTATATCAAATATCTATCTATCTGTTAATTTTCTATCTATCTCTAAAACTATCTGACTATATATCTATCTATCTATCTATTTGTCAATCTTCGTATCTATCTTAATGTTTATATATCTGTTTATCTATCTATCTATTTATCAGCCTATCTATCTAACTATCTTTCTATCTATCTATTTATCTGTTTATCTATCTATCTATCAATCAATCTATATATGTTGTATATAGATATCAAACTATTTATCTGCCTCTCTCCCTATCTGCTTATCTTTATATTTATCTATATAGCTATCTGACTATTTGTCTATCTGTATATCTATCTATCTGACTATTTGTTTATCTGTCTTCTTTATATTTGTCTATCTATTTATTTATTTATCTATCTATCTATTTGTCTATATGTGTATCTATATCTATCTATCTATCTATCTGACTTTCTATCTACCAATATATCTGTCTATGTCTCTATCTAGCTATCTGTCTAAATTTCTATCTATCACTTTATCTATCTACATATCTTTCTTTTTATCTTTCAATCTATCTTATTAATTATCTATATATCTATCTATCTCTCAATTTGCCTATCTATTTAACTTAATATATGTCTAAATGTCAATCTGTCTGTCTCTCTTTGTGTATTTATTTCGATGTCTATGTGTCTATATATCTATTTGTCAATAAATATTTTTATCTATCTATCTATCTATCAAACTATCTGTCTAAAGGCTATTTGTCTATCGATCTATTTGTATATGTTCCTATTCATCTTTCTATTTACGTGTTTCTCTGTCTATCTATTTATTTAATATTTGTCTATCATTCTATTTATCTATTTATCTATTTGTCTATTTTTCTATTTGTGTATCAAACTATCTATCTTTTTATCTATTTTTCTATATGTCTCTCTCTCTATCTTTTTATTCAATTTTGAGACTATCATTCGATCTATCTTTAAGTCTATAAGGTTATCTATCTATCTATCTGTATATCTCTTTGTCTATATATATATCTCTCTACTATCTATTTAACTATCTAGCTGTATATCTATTTTTTTATTTGTCTATCTATCTTTTAGTATATAAGTCTATTATTCTATGTGTCTATTTATCGTTAGGTTTATCTACTGATCATTCAATTTTTCTATCTAACTATCTATATGTCTATCTGTCTACCTATATATCTATTAATCTATCTATCAATTTGTCTATCTGTCTATCTAATTATTTGTCTATAAATCTATCTATCGGTCTATTTAATGATTTATTTATATGGCTATCTATTTATTTATCTATATGTCTATATGGATATCTATTTATCTATCTATCTATCAATTATCTATATGTCTGTCTCTCTATCTTTCTACATATTTGTCTATATGATTATTTGTCTATCTATCTATTTGTCCAACAGTCTATCTTAGTAATTGTATATCTTTCTATATATATATCTATCTTTCTATCTATATGTCTCTTTGTCTATTGATCTATCTATTAAATCTATCTATCTATTTAATTGTGTAACATCTATCTATATACCAATCTATATGTCTATCTATCTATATGTCTATCTATCTATATGTCTATCTATCTATATGTCTATCTATCTATCTGTCTAACTATCATACTATCTATTTTTTGATCATTTTATTGGTCTATCTATGTATAACACTATCTATATATTTATTTATGTGTCTATCTATCTATTGTCTATCTATATTTTTGTTTATCTTTCTAGCTATCTTTATATTTGTCTATTCATCTATCTTTCTATCTATCTATATATCTATTTATCTATCTTTATATCTAACTAATTATCTATCGATCTATTTATTTGTCTATATATCTATCTCTCTATCTTTTTATTTTCCTTTTAGTTTATCATTTTATAGGTCTATATATTTATCTATCTATATTTCAATTTATCCAATTGTATATAAATCTATCTGTCTATATGTCCATAAATCTATATGCCTATCTATCTTTTAAACAATCTATCCATCTTATTATCTAATATCTTTCTATCTATTAATCTATCAGACAATCTATATATATATATATATATATATATATCCATATGTCAATATGTATATCTATCTATATGTTTGTCTGTTTATCGCTCTACCTATCTATCTATCTATTTATCTTTCTTTATGTGTACCTAATTATCTAGTAATCTATTTAATTGTCTATATGTCTATCTCTTAATCTCCCTATTTTACATTTAGTTTATCATTCTATACATCTATGTGTTTATCTATCTATATATCAATTTATCTAATTGTCTATATGTCTATCTGTCTATATGTCTATCTATCATAATGCCTATCTATTTATCTTTTTATCTATTTATCTATCTATCTATCTGTTTATTTAGCTATATATATATATATGTCAATCGATGTAACTATTTAACTATATATTTTTCAAACTATCTATCCATCTAACTATCAAACTATCTTTTTGTCTATTAGACTATCAGTCAGTCTATATATATCCATATGTCAATATGTATAACTATCTATTAGTCTATCTATCTATCGCTCTATCAATCTGTATATCTATCTATGTATCTATCAATCTATATGTCTATCTATCTATCTATCTAATTATCAATCAATCAATCAATCTATCTATTTTTCTATCTATCTATCTATCTATCTACCAATCTATCTAACTATCTATCTATCTCTCTATTAGCCTATTAATCTATAAGTCTAAGTATCTTTCCATCTATCTATCTGTCTATCAATTTATTTGTCTATCTATCTATATGTCTATCTCAGTATATATATATATATATATATATATATATATATGTGTGTGTGTGTGTGTGTGTGTGTGTGTGTGTGTGTCTTACTTTCTTTTTGTCTATTTGTCTATCTGAATATGTAACTATTTGTCTCTCTATCAATCAATCAATCTACCAATTTTCTATATGTTTATCTTTCTATCTGTCTAATTCACTAATTAACTTACAATATATCTATCTATATTTTGAATTGTCTATCTATCAAACAATATAACTATCTTTTAATGTAATAGTCTATAAGTCTATCTAACTATCTATCTATCTGTCTATCTCTATATCTATCTTTATGTCAATCTATCTACCTATTTACTTATCAATCAATCTATTTATTTATTTATCTATTTTTATGTTTATATGTCTATCTTTCTATCTGTTAATCTGCTCTCAATCTATCTGTCTATCTATTTATCAATCTATCTATTTCTATGTATATCTGCCTATCTTTCTATCTATCTATCTATCTCTCTATCTATCTATATATCTATTTATCTATCAATTTATCAATCTATCTATAAGTCTATATTTCTATCTGACTATTTATCTAATTGTCTAATTATCTATCTAACTATTTATATATCTCTCCATCTAACAAGATTTCTAGCTACCTATTATTCTAATCATCTATCTATCTGTCTATCTATTTATTTCTCTTTATGTCTATCTATCTGTCTATCTATTTTTCTCTTTGTCTATTTATCTATCTATCTATCTATCTATATATCTATCTATATGTGTATCAATCTTTTTGTCTATCTGTCTTTTTTTTATATATCTATGTTTTAATGTGTCTATCTAACAATCTATCTATATATAACTATTTGTCTATCTATCTCTATATCTATGTATCTTTCTCTCTATATGTTTGTTTGTCTATATGTTTATTGGTCTATTTGTATATCTATCAATCTATTTATATATCTATCTTTCAATCAATCAATCTATCTATTTGTATATCTATCTATCTATCTATATATTTATCTATCTATTTATCTGTCTGTCTGTCTGTCTATCTTTCTATATGTTTATCTGTCTATATATCTATCTATCAATCTATTATCTCTTTATCTATCTAACTATCTTTGTATCTATATATCTATCTATTTTTCTACCTATCTTTCTAAATATTTTACTATCTATCTATTTATGTATATATCTATATATCTATATATCTATCTATATATTTGCCTATCTTCCTATATGGCTATTTGTCTATTTGTATATGTATTTATATTTTTATCTACCTATCTATCTATTAATCTATTAGACTATCTATCTATCTATCTGTCTATATCTCTATCTATCTCTTTATCTAACTATATGTCTATCTACATATCTATATATTTATCTATCTATCTATTGATCTATATATCTATCTATCTGTTTATCTATCTATTTGTATATATGTTTATGTGTCATTCTACTTATCTATGTAAATATCAATCAATCAATCTATCTATCTATCTATGTGTCTAACTATCTAATTATCTTTCTGTCTATTAGTCTATCAATCTACCATCTAATTAATCCATCAATCTATCTATATATCTGTCTGTCTGTCTGTTTGTCTATTTGTCGAGCTCTCTATTTTCTATATCAACTTATATTTTTATATGTATACTTATCTAACTATCATTTAGTCTATTAGTCTATCTGTCCATGAGTTTATCTCTCTATTTATTTATCTACCATTTTTTTTCGTTCTATCTATCTCTTTTTCTATCTATTTACTTATATGTCTATCTATTTATTTATCTTTTTAACTATTTGCCCATCATTCTATCTTACTATTTGTATATCTTTTATATGTCTATCTTTCTTTATTTCTATATGTCTATTTGTCTATCTATCTATTTATGTGTCTATCTATTAAATTATCTAACTATCTATCTGTCTGTCTATTTGTCTATCTAGATATCTATCTATCTATTTTTCTATCAATCTACTAGTCAATCTATGTATCTAACTATCTAAATATGTGTTTATTTGTCTATATATCTATTTGTCTATGTATCTATTTATCTATCTGTCTGTCTATCTATCTATATATCTATTTATCCATCTATGTTTCTATCTATTTATATATCTTTTTTTTCAATTTATCTAGGTAACTAACTATCTATTAATTATTATATATGTCTATCTTTTTATCTCTTTATAAGCCTTTTAGTTTTTCAATCTTTAAGTATATGTGTTTATCTAGCTATTTATCAATCTACCTAATTCTACTTGTCTATATATTTATATGTCTATTTGTATATCTATCTATATCTTTATCTACACTACAAGAAAATCTTGAAATAGCTACTAAAAATAGCTACTACTGTAACTTCGTAGATATTTAACTACTACCTAGCTATTAAATAGCTTCTAGTATAACAGGTGTTAGGCTTAGCTACTAAATAGCTACTATGTAGTAGCCAAAATTGGTTTCACCAATGTTACCTACTAATAGTAGTAGCAAAAAAATAGCTATATAGCTACTACATAGCTATTAAATTGATGTTAGTCGCTAAATAGCTACTACACAACTACTATTTACAAGCTAAATACTACCAATCCAAAACCTTGGCTACTACATTGTAGCTATATAGTAGCTACGTAGCTACTACATTATTGGTGGTAGCTAAATAGTTATTTTTAGCTACTAAATAGTAGCTAAAATTACCAATTTTGCTGCTACGTAGAAGCTATGTAGTAGCTATTTAGCTACTACATCGCTACTATTGTTTTAGTTACTAAATAGCTTCTATATAACTACTGAGTTGTTGTTAGTCACCAAATAGCTGATATATAGCTACTATATAGTAGCTAAAACACTAACAAGTAAAAACTATAGCTATTAAATAGTAGCGATGTAGTAGCTGCATAGCTACTACATTGTTGGTAGTGGCTAAATAGCCACTATATAGCTACTACTTAATAGCTAACATACTAATTTAGCTACGATGTAGTAGCTATGTAATAGCTGAAGAGCTACTATATAGGTACTACATTTGTTTAGGTCGCTAAATAGTTACTATATAACTACTACATTGATGTTTGTAGATAAATAGCTACCACACAGCTACTATTTAACAGCTGCAATATTACCAAGCCAAAATCATAGCTACTAAGTAGTAGCTATGTAGTATCTAAATAGCCACTACATTGTTGGTAGTAGCTAAATAGCAACGATTTAGGTACTATTTAATAGCTAACATATTAATATGGATACTAAGCAGTAGCTATGTAGTAGCTGAATAATTACTACATTGTTGACAATAGCTAAATTTGTAAATTTTTTAAAATTAAGTCATAAAAATTTAAAAATATAAGTTTGGATTCAATTTATAAGTTTGGATTCATTTTCTAAAAAGATTTATAACTTTTAAATGTAATTCAAAATTGTAACTTCTCTATAATTATGACAAGTTTGGATTCAACTTTTTAAAAGATTTATAACTTTCTAAAAAAAATCAATTATGGAAAATTTTAAAAATAATTAAAATTTCTTATATTGAATTATAATTTTATAAATATTATAAATTTTAAAAATAATATTTAATTAAATGATAAATTCAACTATAAAAATATAATATTTAATTGTTTGGCAAATTTAAATATTAAATTATTTTAATAACAAATCAATGATTAATAAAATAATTAGAATTAGTACGATTATTTAATTTTACATTTTATAATAAATTTTATAAACTAAAAATATTTAAGCTCTAAATTACCTGAGTCGTAGTCCCAAGTTAAACCAGATCTAGATTTGAGATATAAAATAGTATTAAAAATAATAAGCACATTCTTCAGTTTTTTCCCGGAGCTTTTAAATAAAAAGTATCAATTTATTTTGGGTCCCCTTTTTTCTTAACATCCTCCTTCCCGAACAAACTAAATAGAATCATTTATTAACTTTCAAATAAACATCTATCAAACCAAGTTCTAATACCATATTAAACAACTGACTTTCATAAAGACTCTAACTTGAAGGATTTGAGTTCAATATGATGCTTTTTTAACAATTTTTTAATGCTTAAAATTATTTGATAATTATTATGTTAAAAGAAATTTTTAAAAAAAAACTCTTTTTAACGATATTATTTTTTTTAAAGCATAATAAAATGAGGTGTAATGAAAAACTAAAAAAATATGTTATTCCCCATTTATTAGAAAAGTTAGGCATTATTCTTTGTTCTGGGCATGAATGCTGCACCCCATTTCACTCAAGAAAAAATGAAGTTCAATGCTTTTGGTAGTTGAATGGAATTAATATTTTCGGAATAATCGTAGAATAAGTCATCACTAAAGTGTGTTTTTTTAAATGTTCTTGAGTTTGTTTTTTTTTTATTTTGACAAAATAAATTAAAAAAATTGGACTCTGATTTGAAAGGAATGAAATGATTTAACACACACACAAGCTCTGCCATTTTTATGGGTCATTCCAATCCTTAAACCCAGTCCACTCTATTTATCCCTATTATTATCATTATTGTTTTATTTGCTTTTTTTAAATCAATGTTTTATTGCTTTTTGAAATAAAAATTTGTTACTGGTAAATGGGAGATGTAAGTGAGACACGTGTTTTAAAACCCAATTGATTTTGGGTCCTCTTTTGACAGGGAAAATTCAAGAATTTGGTAGCGTTTTGGATAGGGACATGGATATGGGCCAAGGGAATGAGCTATTCTGCAGACTGAAAAATATAAAACGTGAAGAATCTGAAAAACACAACTTAGGGCTATTCTGTCAAAACAGAAACCCTATCTGAAAAATATCCCATCAAGAGCGTGAAGAACTGTTGGGTTTTAGCCTCCCTTCCTATGTGGAGTAAAAGCCCAAATTGTGAGGGCCAATTTGTCTCTCTTATTTAAGTGGAGAGGGGTCAAATTAGGGCAGAAGAGAGTGTACTCATTTTTGTGATAAATGTAACAGCAAAAGAAAGAGAGAAGAAAAGAAAAACCTTTGTGATTTTCGCGCATCCACCAGATCTCGTTTTTCAGATTATAACTGCAGATTCGTTGACCGTTGGATCGGGCTGATTTTTGGACAACATGTTTAGAAAACGTGATTCTTCATTCTGTACGGTTAGATTGTCGTTGCGTTATCTGAGCAGGGAGATAAGTGAGGAGAAGGAAAGTCTTTGTGATTTTCGAACATCCACCAGATCTCGTTTTTTCAGATTACAACCACAGATTCGTTCACCGTTGGATCGGGCTGATTTTTGGATAGTAGGTTCAGAAAACGTAATAATTTATTCTGTAAGGTTGGATTTTCGTTGCAATATCTGAGCAGGGAGATAAATGAGGAGAAGGAAAGTCTTTGTGATTTTCCAACATCCACCAGATCTCGTTTTTTTCATATTATAACTGCAGATTCGTTCACCGTTGGATCGGGCTGATTTTTGGACATAAGGTTCAGAAAACATGATACTTCATTCTGTACGGTTAGATTGTCGTTGCAATATCTGAGCAGGGAGATAAGTGAGGAGAAGTAAAGTCTTTGTTATTTTCGAACATCCACCATATCTCATTTTTTCAGATTACAACCACAGATTCGTTCACCGTTGGATCGGGCTGATATTTGGACAGCAGGTTCAGAAAACGTGATACTTCATTCTGTACGGTTAGATTGTCGTTGAGGTATCTAAGCAGGGAGATATTGAGGAGAAGGAAAGTCTTTGTGATTTTCGCACATCCACCAGATCTCGTTTTTCAGATTATAACTACAGATTCGTTCACCGTTGGATCGGGCTGATTTTTGGACATCAGGTTCAGGAAACGTGGTACTTCATTCTGTACAATTAGATCGTCGATATGATTACTGAGCAGGAAGATAAGTGCTTCGCAATTTATGTTCTGCTTTTGGGTTCTTTCTTGTTTCTTCTTATTGCGCATCAGAAGCATTGGTGTTTAATTGGATTGCTGGCTATAGCATGTTTTTTTGGTGCACTTATTGGAAACTCTCTTGTACCTCTATATATCATAGTGGAGCTATTTCTTCGGTCTGGACGATCCGTGGTTTTTTTTACCCTTACCTTAAGGGGTTTTCCACGTTAAAAATTGCGTCTCGTGTGCCATTGATTTATATTTATGCTCTATATTTTATTGGTACTCCTCATAAGTTCTTGCAAGTAAAGGGGAATTTAATTGTACTACCTTTTTTTTGCTCTATTATTCAGTTCGTGATTGTGTTGGCCGATTTTCCCTTACCAAGAACAACTCGACTTATGTCTGCAAAGAGCGTGAAGAACAACTCGATCAAGGCAGTGACGACCACTTGAACATTTGACAAGGTATATTTTAGTTTGAATGTTTGATTACTTGTCTGTTTGGATGTCGAGAAAAAGGAGGAAAATCAATACTTATGGTGCGGGAAGAGGAAAAGATTTACCCCACCCCACCCCACCTTCCTTAATCTTTGTCTTAATACTCCCAAGACATGTAGGGCCCCATCTGCAAAAAAAGATTGATTTGCATTCAAAAAAAATGATAATTATTATTTTGGGGAAGAGTGGAGTAGTGCTGTTCCTTAAAATGTTCACGGTTTTATAAGGTGTCTACCTCCTTGAGTTTGCAAAACATTCAACGAGTCTGTTGAAACAATTTTTAAGGGAGCAGAATTTAAAAATACTTTCAAAATGGGAAAGGTCTCTACTTTATATCTCCAATAGGGTCTCTGTAAAAAAAAATAGATATGAAGACCATAAAAAGATAAAGTTGCAGAGAAATATAGTAGAAGAAGATATGGAAGAAAAGGGTAGAAATCGAGAAAGGTGGAAGGGTGGATGATAATGAATGAGGTCGTGGAAAGTGAAACACTGAGACTTTAAGATCAGAGAAGAGAATAGGTAGGAAGTAGTGCTATGGCTGTGTTGGAGGTACCCTCCACAAAAAGCTAAAATTTAAACACCATTTGTACAATCCGTACGGTGTGGTTGGGAAGGGTAGCTCCAGCTTTCAATCTCTTCCCCCCATCCTCTATTGTCTCCATTCGTTTAAAGATGCTCATTAATGAACAACTTGTTTTTAATAGTGATTTTAGTAAATGTTTGTTGTGATATTTACTTTAAACTATTCCCAATGAATATTTGATTCTTGTTTTGAAAACTTTTTAAGTTAAAAACACAAAAACATATTTTATTCTTAATTAGTTTTTTTTTTGGGAAAACATAGATAACACAAAAGACATTAATTTAGATAACAAGATTGATTTAAAAAAACACAAAAATTGTGTTTTCTAATGTTTTTAAAAATTGTTTTCTATTTTTAAAAATATGGAAAACATGAAAAACATATGTTATTCCATTTTTTTTGTTCTAAAAAATAGAAAAACCACTAAATTAAGATAACAAGAACAATTTTTTAATAACACCAAAATGATATTTTTTGTGTATTCAAAAACTATTCTCAACAACAATGTACAAGGACAAGAACCAAACAGGGCATTGATTTATGTTTTTGGAAAATTGTTCTTGAAAACAAAAAGGTGTTCTCTTGTTCTCTATGTTTTTCATAACAACAAAATAAAACCAATAACCAAATGTGTTTTTTGTGTTTATCTTGATCACCTTATTCTTCAGAACAAAAACTAGTTTTCAAAAACCATAAAAAATAGGCTTGATATTTTATGTGTTCTCCATGTTTTTTTGAACAAAAAACAATAGGAATCAAACATATTTTATGTATTTTCTTAGTTCTTTTTGTTTTTCAAAATAAAAAACAGTTTTCAAGAACCATAACCAAACATGCCCCAAATATGTTTTCCATATTCTTCTTGTTTTTATAGTTTTTTAGCACAAAAAATAGTTTTCAAGGTTCCTACAAGAAACCCTCCTGCTGCTCATGTCATCCTCATTCCTCTATTAAATAAATTAAAAGTATATTATATTAAAAAAAATTTAATTATACATTCATATATTATCTGAATATCTATTCAAAACTTGTAGGAAGCTGTGCATCAAGAAATGCAATGGATTGTACAAATAGATGAAGGTTCAAGAAAGAACACAACATCTATGGATGAAGATGCATCATACTTACTAGTTGTGGTAGCTGATAAAAAATGCCAGCGACTCATATATGGATTAGGTGACCGATCTTCAGTATACACGAGTGGCCCATCTTACCATTCCACTGCATGCTCATCCAGGAATGATCATGAGCTACGTGAACAGCTCAAGGACGAGGTTCGACAAGAGCTGCGAGAGAAAGTGGATACTAAGGTTAAAGTTCTACAAGATCAACTTGATGAGGTTAAGGCTCTACTGAGGGCTTTAACTCAATCGACACAGGTCTCCTCATCAGCTACAACTCCAGCTCCACATGTGGATGACCCCCCTACAAATGACCCCACCACAGATGATCCCCCCATTGGTGATATGTGAACATTCCTATTATTGAATTTTTTTAGTTTATTGTATAGCTATCTAGAACATGGGATTTAGTACATGTTATTTTGGTTTATGTTATTTGGTGGATGTTAGTTTTTGCGGTAATAGGATCTTATAATTTTTATTTAATAATAATTTTTTTATTATTTGTTTTAAGGTTCTAATAATTTAATAATTAATTTAATTATAAATTTAGTTACTACCTTAGTTTAGTCACTAACTAGCTATTACTGTTTAGCTACTAATTTAGTTTCACCTTATTAGCTACTACATTTTTTGAGTCGCTAAATAGCTACTTCTATATAGCTATTATGTTAGTAGTTATATAGCTATAATATTTAGCTACTACCTAGTTCAATCACTAAATAGCTACTACATCATGTAGTAGCAAAGTAGTAGTTATATATTGTTTTAATAGCTAATGTATGCTCAATTTTAGCTACTATTATTGTGAGTAGCTAATTAGTAGCTATAAATAATCATCATATTCACTGCTTTAGCTACTACATTCTTTACATTAGCTACTACTATTGTTGGTAGCTATTTACCTAGTACGTAAAATAGTAGCTAAGTAGTAGTTATATATAGTCGCCTCCTTACCTAAATTAGCTACTACATTTTTAATTTTAGCTACTATTATTTTTAGAAGCTAATTAGCTATGACATTTAGTGGTAGCTAAAACAGTAGCTAATAGCTACTACTAGTAGCTAAGATTAGCTTAGCTACAAGGAATTTTGCTACTATGTCCTAGTGTAGCTATTTAGTAGCTAAAGAAATGTAGCTACTAAAATAAATAGTTTAGCTACTACTTTTTTTTAGTAGCTAAAATCAATTTTTCTAGTAGTGCTATCTATCTATCTATATGTCTATTTATATATTTGTCTATCTATCTATCTATCAATATGTCTATCTGTATATCTATCTATCAGTCTATTTATTTATATTTATATCTATCTATCTATTTGTCTATATATTTATATGGCTATATTTATATCTATCAAAAATATGTAACTAACTAACTATAGATCTTTCTATTTGTCTATCTGTCTAACTATCTTACTATCTTTCTATCTAAAGTCTATAGTTAATATGTCTATCTGTCTATATAAATATTATATCCATTTATCAATCTAAATATCTATTTATTTGTCTATCTATATATCTATATGTATATCTATCTATGTATCTATCTATCTATATGTCAATCTATCTATCTATCTGTATATCTTCCTATCTATCTATCTATCTATCTATCGATCTGTATATATATATATATATATATATCTTTTTTTTCTATCTATCTATCTATCTATCTGTCTATCTTTTATCTATGTGTGTATCTATCTATTTGTCTATCTATTTGTCTATCTATCTATCTATTAGTATGTCTATTGATCTATTTGTCTATCTATTTATCTGTCAATCTATCTATCTCTATCCATCTTTTATTTATCAATTAGTCTATCAGTCTATAAATTATTTTTCTATCTATCTATCTGTTTATCTATCGATATGTCTATCTATATATTTGTCTAAATATCTATGTCTATCTATTTATTTGTATCTGTCTATCTGCCAATCTATATCTGTCTATCTGTATATGTTTATATTTTCTATCTATCAATTTGTCAATCTTTCAATATATCTATATGTTTATATTTCTTTCTATCTAAATCAATAACTAACAATCTATCTGTCTATCTGCCTATCTATCTATTTGTCAAACTGTCTAACTATTTAACTTTCTTTCTTGTCTATTAAGCGATTAGTCTATTTATCTTCTGTTTATCTCTATATCTATCTTTGTATATGTCTAGCTAATTGTTTATTTAGCAATCTATCCATTTGTTTATCTTACTATATTTATATCTGTCTATCTATCAATCTATCTAATTGTTTATCTTTCTATCTATTTATCTATATGTATACTGACTATCTTTATAAATATCTATTTGTTTTTATCTGTCTATCTATCTCTCTATATGTCTATCTTTATTACTTTCTAAGTATCTATCAATTTATCAATATACATATATGTCAATATGTTTATCTATCTATCAATATAAATGTATAACTATCTAATTTACTTTCTATCTATTTATATATTTATCTATCTAAAAAACTATCTAACTATCAATTTAGATAGATATATATATATACACATAGATAAATAAGTTGATTGCTAAACAAATATACAGATAGTCAATTTATAGATAAATAGATAAATAGTTAAACAAATAGACACTTAGAGATATAGAAAAATAGATAGATAGATATATATACAAATAGACAAATAGAAAAATAGACAAATATATTAATCGATAGACATATATATAGATAGATAGAAATATAGAAAGATAAAAGAAAAATAGGTTGATTGATAGTTAGACCAATAGAAAGATTGACATATAGACAGATAAATAGATAGATATATAGATAGATAGATAAATGGATAAATAGATACATAGATAGACAGATAGATAAAAATATATTCTTATATACAAATAGAGAGATAGTGAAATAGATAGATCGATAGATAGATAACATATAGCTAGATTGACAGATATATAGATAGATAAATATACATAAAAAAATAGACAAATTGACAATGAGATAGATAGATAGGTATACAAATTGATAGATAGTCTTATAAAGTGATAGACAGATATATAGATAGATAGATACATACATACCTACATACATACCACTACAACAAATTGACAATTTACCTACGAAAAATTCTGTAGGTAATATAAACAATTCCGTCGGTAATTAAATTTACCTACGAAATACCGACAACTATATTTCGTAGGTTGTAGTGACGTAGGTAAATAATTTACCAATGGAAAATCAATCCGTAGGTAAATTACCTATGGAAATTCCGTCGGTACATTGTAGAAAAGTGGTAGGTAAAATTAAGGGAAATCTACAAAGTGGGGACGAAATACCAACAAAATTCTGTAGGTAATCTGTCGGTCATTTACATACGGAAAGTCCATTGGTATTCAGTTGGTGAGTTTGTAGGTAATCTGTCGGTAATTGGCAACCACATTTATGGGCATTCCGTCGGTATTCTGTCGGTAATTCACTACGAATATACTTTGTAGGTATTTTGTTGGTGATTTTGTAGGTACTCTGTTAGTAATTGACAACCACTTTTATAGGCATTCCATCGGTATTCTGTTGGTAATTGACTATGAATTTTGTTGGTGATTTTGTAGGTAATTCGTCAGTAATTGATGACCACTTCCGAAGGTATTCCGTCGATAAATTGTCGATAATTTAGCTACGGAAGTCCTTTGTCGGTATTTAGTCGATGATTTTGTAGGTAATCCATCTGTAATTTATAGTTATAATTCACCACTTCTGTAGGTATGTCGTCGGTAAATTGTAGGTAAATATAAAAATATATTTATATTTTTACTAGTATAATTTGGCTCTTAAAACCTAATTAAAACACATTTTATGATTTTCATAAAAGCAAATTTATATATAACAATCATACCTAATAATATAACACTGACATATCCCAAAAAAACAATATTCTAAATAGGACAAATGTATTAAAAAAATACCTAAATATTTCGAAAGTATTAAACAAAGTACCTAAATAGTTAAAAAGTATTAAAGCTACATAAAAATGTACTTAAACAGTTCACTACTGTAGAGATAAATTAGCATCATCAGAGGTGTGATCATCGCTAGATGTATTATGCTCATTACCATGGTCATGCGAAGGTTGATTGTATGATACTAGTACTTGTCCACATTTAGACATTTCATCCAAACGCCTTAACAATAGTTGTGTCGTCTTTCACAGATCTCTAATCATTAAATCTTGATCATTAATCCTGTGTTGTAGCTACTGAATTACCTCTATATTTTGTTGAGAAACATCAAATGCCGATATGGAAGAAGAGGTAGAACCAAAATTATAATATTGTGTAGCTTGTGAGCCAAGCCCATAAACCCGACCTTTTTGTTGTCCACCCACAACATCTAGAAACATATTATTTTCATCTATTGTTTCATTGTTTTGTGTCAATTGCTCTCGCTTAGCCTCAATAGCATCCTGCAAATACATAAACATATTCAATTATAGCTATCAACTAAATGAAAGATAAGACATAATATGTCAAGTGATAGAATAATTTACATTAACATCTTTGGACTTTTCATTAATGAAAGTCTTGCCATTGCCATTTTTTGTATGTGTGTGAACAAACAACTTCAGAGCAGTGGGTGGTCGACCTAGTTTTCTAGCCTACACATGTAGAGACAATTCAATTAATTAAGAACGAAAGATAATTACAAAAAAAAAAATAAACATAACTAATTCAAAAACCAAAAAGAAGGTAAAAATCTATTAATTAAATAAATAATAATAAACGATTACTAGTCGTTTCTCATGCTCATAATGGGTAGCAGTGCCTCCTATGTGAGTTGATGGTGTAGACCCACCAATAGTGGCCTTGGACTTCCTATTTTTAGAGTTTTGATCACAAACTTTTTGAACTTTTGGGGTATTCCATTTTTGTTTCCAATTCTCCCATGAATCTTCAGACACAAAATCTAGCTTCTTTCCTTCTGTCTTTATATCAGACATCATGTCTCGGTATCGGCCTTTTGCTTTGAACATCCATGCTGGCTTCATTAGTGCATTTAAGGCCTCATCCCAAATACATTGTTTCTACAAGAATATAAATTAGTTACACACTAAGAACTTCCAAAAATAGCTTTGACATGAAGATAAAATTAAAATATTTATTAAATTGCATTAAATAAATTGGATTAATTTCATACCATAAATTCCTCATAATAGAAATCCTTAGTTTCCCCAGAAACAGACTTCCAATTGATTCCTTCCTTGTCTATCTTTTCCTCAAAAATCTTCCTAATCTTGCTAGAAGATGGTCCAGATGGTTCCAAACTACGAACCATAAATGAACATAAACAAAGAAGGAATAAAAAATAAAATGAGAAAGCAAGAAGGTGAAACCATTATAATAGAAAATTTATCAAAACAAGGACTACATGAACAAATGCATTACATGTGAGCTATAAAATAATTACAATTTCATTCTTTTGGTACACTAGAGGTGCAAGTAACTATTTAAATACAAAAATTCTTAATATAAATTTCAAATATAATAGAAAATTTTCCCTATTTCACATGCTGACATGCAGAGTCACATTCTTAAAATTTTCCTTATTTCCCTATTATTATGCTGGGTAGTAAGTACTTGTAAAGGGATGAAAAAATCATAACTTTTATGAAGCTTTCCTCATTATTTATATGAATTACGATTCACATTGAGAATAGTGACAATTTAGAGATAAATAAAAATATTTGACTCCGACAAGGTATTGATCTCTAAAATAGATCAGTTAAGTTGACCTTGTTGGATAATAAAAGGGAAAATTGAGAATGTAAGTTACTTACAAATTGTTGCGTAGGTAGACACGTAATCGATTTTCAGATGTCGTAGACTGAGATGTAGGCACAGAATATACTGGTGAAGGAGATGCAGACTGTGCATTTGAAGTAGAAGGTGTTGTTGATGAATTTGTACGTTGAGCACCTGTAGCTACTGCTTGTAAACCTGAATGTAGAGAAGTGGAAGGTGCTACTATAGTAGCAACTCGAGGTGTTGGTGGCAAACTTGTTTTTGGAGCAACTGGAGGTGGAATTGGTGTTGATGTCTGCGTATGTGTAGAACCAAATGGGGATGGTGAAGATGACTGTGTAGTCCTCTGTCTAGTAATGTCCTGGGATTTCTTTGTAACAGAGTTTCTCATGTTGGTGCTTCAGCTTCTTGTCATTTCAAGTAAGTTGTTGAAAAAATAAAATATCCATAGAAACGAAAAAATAAGAAAAAAAATAGCATTATTACACATTCATGATAATTGCTAGAAAAAATCACAATATGAAATGGACAAATATTACAACAATAATAATTGGATAAACACCCAATGCACATTTGCATGAACAACAAGCATATCCATAAAGATCAAATATAGCCTTTAACCATTAAGAATATGAACCATAGGATGATATGATGCAAAATAAATATAAATAAATTAATGGTAATCACTATCAGTATCACTAGATTCAACATATTCAATTTCATTTTCATTTGTCTCTTCTATTTCTGACTCAAGTAATGGTTCCTCTGAGAGTTCATTATCATCTTCAACTAAATCAACATGTTCTCCATCAGCATCATTCAATAATAAACTAGATTCATCAATGCTTCTTTGTGCATCAATGGGTTGTTCAACTACAAGCATTTGATTAACTAATCATCTTCTTGGAATGCAATATTAGTAGTTACTGTTCTGTCAACAGCTGCAGGAACATCTATAACAGGCCTAGCTTTAACTTTGCATACTGCCATCCAATCAGACTTGTCTTTTCTCAAGCTAGGATAAGGTACATAATATACTTGTGCAGCTTGCATAGCAAGTATAAACGGTTCATCCTTGCTCAGTTTGCGCTTCTGGTTAACATCAACCAAAAAATATTGTTTATGAACCTTCATCCCAACATTAATAGTAAGATCAAACCAATTGCACTTGAAAAGTATAGTCCGTTTAATTGGTAGCCTTGGGTATTCTAGCTGCAAAATCTCTGTTAGCCTGCCATAATAATCACTCTTTGTCTCGCTGAAATTTTTTCCCTTTATACAAACTCCACTATTTGAAGTTGACCTCATAGAACCATGTGATTCTGTATGAAATTTGTAACCATTAACAAAATACATGGGAAATGTCTCGATGGTTCGTAAAGGGCCTTTGGCAAGATCTTTAACGAATGGATTGTCAATGACGTTATCACGTGCCTATAAATAAAACAAACTGATGTCAATTGAGGATCCTAACATCTTAAACTTCTAATTGTTGTATTAAAATCACTATTTCATTACTTACATAGTTCTCAAACCATTCTGCAAAATTCTTATCAAGCTTCACATCAAGCTCCTCATCAGCAATGTCCAGTGATATTTGTTTTATCTCATAAATATACATACTTATGAAATGAGAAAATAGTTTAGACAAGTGTTATAAGTAATAAGTACCATTTTAAGTGAACGAATGAATATTTGGCACTTACTTCACATATGGATCAACGTCCTCACAATTCAACAAAACATAAGTTCGTGCAGCCTCATACTCACTGTCTGATAACCTCCTAGATTTTGATCATCCATATGGTCGACCGGGATGTTTAAATATTGGAAGTGTCCCTTCAATCTCATCACCATCGCCGCCATCATCATTACGAGGCACTTTCCACATTCTTTTATACACATGAGGCTCAAAATAATGTGAACAAAAATTGAATGCCTCTTCTACCAAGTAAGCATTGCAAATTGAACCTTCCACCTTGGCCTTATTAGCGACGTTCTTCTTCAAATGTCCAAGAAATCTATAACAGTAAGTTTGCAAGTTAAGTATAAAAATTTTTCAAATTATTCACTAAATTATAAAATGTTGCAAAATATTGAACTTTTAACCTTTCAAAAGGATATATCCAACGGTATTGCACTGGACCAGTGATTTTTGCCTCGTAAGGCAAATGTATTGGAAGGTGTTCCATTGAATCAAAGAAACCAGGAGGGAATATACGCTCTAATTTGCAAATAATAATTGGAATATCTCTTTCTAATCTTTCCATATCTTCCACTTTAATTGTTGTTGAAGTTAAACCTTTGAAAAAAAGGCTTAACTCTGTCAAAGCTTGCCATACATATGTCGGAAGGAGCTCACGAAAAGCAATAGGAATTAACCGTTGCATGAATACATGACAATCATGACTCTTCATCCCAAACAACTTGTGCTTTCTCATGTCTACACACCTAACCATATTTGAAGCATAACCATCAGAAAATTTTAGATTTTTCACCCATTCACACAATATTTGTTTACTGGGTTTATCTATTGTGTAACATGCCTTGGGAAATTTTCATGTAGCTTCATTTTTTTCCAACTCAGGCCTTCGACACAACACATTTAGATCTTCTATTGCCTTCTCATTATCTTTAGTTTTTCCTTCAACTTGCATAATTGTATTAAACACATTTTCAAAGACATTCTTCTCAATATGCATCACATCTAAATTGTGTCTAATTAGATTTGAGCTCTAGTATGGCAAATCCCAAAAGATACTCCGTTTATTCCACCCACAAGCCTTGCAAATTGGACCATTAATAACTTCATAATCAATATCAGTGACCTTTTTCAACCCCAAGTCATTTATTTGCTTTAGGATTTGTTCACCGGTCATTATAGGTGGTGGTGGTGCCATTTCTATTCTATTCTTGAGAAAAGAGTTTTTGTTACGCCTGAATGCATGATCAAAAGGGAGAAACTTACGATGATAGTCAAACCAAGTTGTCTTCTGACCATTAGTCAATGTAAATGCTTGTGAATGTTCCATGCAATATGGACAAGCAAGTTTTCAGATGTACTCCAACCCGAAAGCATTGAGTATGCAGGAAAATCGCTAATAGTCCACATGAGTGCAGCTTTCATTTGAAAATTCTGTTTTCGTGATACATCATAAGTTTGCATGCCCACTTCCCAAAGTTGTTTCAATTCTGCTATCAAATGTTGAAGGAAAACATCTATCTTGTTCTTAGGATTGTTAGGCCCAGGAACAATTATAGATAAGAAGAGGTAAGTCTCCTTCATGCACATCCATGGTGGCAAATTATATGGGGTAACTATTATTGGCCATGATGAATATTGTTGTCCTGACTGTCCAAATGGCTGAAAACCATCAGTACATAATCCCAATCTCACATTACGACTCTCTGAAGCAAATGAAGGATGTACGCGGCTAAAATGCTTCCATGCCACAGAATCAGATGGATGACACATTGTCCCATCTTCTTGAATATGCTCATCATGCCATCGCATATGTGTAGCCGTTGCTTCTGAAGCATACAACCGTTGCAACCTCGGGCTTAGAGGAAAGTAAGACATCCTCTTCAATGACACATCTTTTTTGTGTTTCTCTGATCCCCTTTTCCTTTTAAATCGAGGATGGTTACAAAATTTACAACTTGTCAATGCACTATCATCACCCAAATATATCATATAGTTATTGTTGCAACAATCAATCTTTTCTACCGAAAGACCAAGGCCTTGAACTAATTTCTTTGTTTTGTAAAAATTCTGATTCATTTTGTTGTCATCTGGTAAGACCTCTCGTAAAAACTGAATGAAATCATCATAGCATCTCTCTGAAAAATGATGCTCTGACTTCATATGCAACAATCTTGCTACTGCAGACATCTGGGAATGTGTAGTGCACCCATCCCATAATTTTTCATCAACTGCATTGAGCATGTCATAAAATTTTTGTGCATTCAAATTAGGTGCTTCCTCCATTAAGTCATTCTCAAACTCAGGCCCTATAGCATCAAGAATCATTTGGCGGTATGGATTCATTGGTTCTACATCAACGGCTTTGGTTAAATGGCATTTTGATTGATCAGAGTGCATACTCTCATATGGTTCTCCATGTCTATTCCACACATAATATTCTGAAACAAATCCCTTTCTAAACAAATGCACCCTAACATCATCCAATTTCAAGAACTTCTGATTATGACACTTCTTACAAGTACATCTTAATTCAATCACATCAGATGTTCCTAACTGCTTACATGCATAAGCGATAAAACTTTCAACCCCATCAACAAAATCTTTGTTAATGGTGCCATCAGCATTGAGCCTAGTATACATCCATTCACGACCCGCACTCACGTTTGTTTTCTCTGAAAAAGTTAACAACATTATGCAAATTTTTAAATACAAATTAATATCAAGTATTGTTAATATATATATGTGTGTGTGTGTGTGTGTGAGAGTTTGTGGAAAATAGTTTAATATTACAAGCTAGTATAGTAGAAAATAGTATGGTCAACCCTTTCCTCAATCTGTTTGTATGAATAAAACACTTGAACACCATGAACGAATATCACTAATGATGTTTATAGTCATATACTATGTTGCACGGACACGGATACGGACACGGGGATACGACACGGTAAGATACGGGGATACGGCAAATTCTAAAAAACTAGGATATGGATACGGCTAGAATACGTCATGATAAAAAAAATAAAAATAAAAATAAAAATTATTAATTATAAATATTAGGTATTTTAAAATAATTAAAAATACTGTATTTTAAAATAATTTAAAATTCTGTATTTTAAAATAATGTAAAAAAAATTTAAACCCTCTAACACCCTCCCCCCCCTCCCCCCTCCCGAACCTTTTTTCCCCCCCTCCAAAACCCCCCTCCCGAAACCCCCTCCCTCCCCTCCCGAAACCCCCCTCCCGAAACCCCCTCCCTCCCCTCCCGAAACCCCCCCCCCCCCCCCCCTCCCGAACCCAACCCCCAACCCGATTTTCGAATTGCGAATTGCGAATTTTGATTTTTGAACTCTCCCCCTCCTAATACAGATTCCAAAACCCACCCCCCCATACCTGTCCCATACCCGAATATAATATTTTTATATCCATCCCAAACGGGGCAGGACAGGGCGGGTACCTGAATTTACCCGTCAACTTGTCATCCCTAGACAGGTGGATCGATTGAAGTGTGAGGCCAAGAACACTATGGTCCAACCAACCTTCTACTACCACAATAATGCAATCACGGGGTAAAGTGTAGGAAGCACCTTTCAAAAAAAATACGTGTAATTGCTATTGAAGTTTTAATATATAGTACATCTTAAATAGGTTCGAATTTTAGTGGGATAATTTATTATATCATAATAAATTATTTTGTTTTAAAAAAATATTTATAATTTTATTTCAAAAATAAAATATTTTCCAAAGAAACATCATGCTAAAATGGGTTTGGTAATGATTTTAGAATATTTTTAATATTTTAAAAACAAGAAGAAGGATAATAGACTATATGGCAACCAAACTCGATATGGAAAAATAAGAAGGATAAATAGAAAATAGGCTATATGGTAATTAAAATCAATTTGAAAAATGATAGATTAGAATGAGATTTTATAAGGACAATTATATTAAAATTAAGCTTTCATTCCAAATGAATGGGATGGATTATGGGATGCATTTATAAAGTTTCTTTCTCCTTGTTAATAAATGGTAATTCGAAAAAGAAAATTTAAACTTTAAGTTGTATTAGAGAAGGGGATCTCCTCATATTTTCATTTTATGTGTTGAGTTTTTGGAAAAAGAATTCTTAAAATAGTCAATAAACCCTAAAAATCACACAGAATGTTATAACTATGGAAGATTTGATAAACAATAATATGAATTCAAGAACACAAAGATAAAAAAATCATCATAAAAATGCACGAAAAGTTTTAATGTCGTTCGACCAATTATGCATATATTCATATACTTGAAATGTACCAGGGTTTGTATGATCTTCTGCATTGCAGGATATTACAGGTAGATCCCAGAAATTTTCTGCGATTACTAAAAGCGGCTAGGTTAATTTCCCTTGTTTAAATCAAAATTTTCACAGAATCTCAGAAAAGGGATGGAAATTTTCCTCCATTTAAAATATTCAAATGGACAGCAAATTTAAAAAAGAAAAAAGAAAAAAACGATAGATTTTCATGTAGAGCATAAATTTTGAAGTTTATCTTGTGACTTGCATCCCAAAATGGAAAATTTCATAGTTTTTGCACAATGAAGAAAAGAATGAAACCCTAAAAACAAGAAAGTAGAATTAAATATGCCTCCAAGGGAAAGGAAGCCTCTCTTATCCATATTCTTCTCCAAACATAGCATGTACTTTAAGGTTTTCCAAACATAGAATCAGAGTTAAAGCAACTTGTCCCCACAAATCAAGCATGAAATCAACACAGAGATCGCCGATCCACACACAAAAATCGAAATTAATAATTTTAAAGTAAAATTCTAACAATTTACTCGAGCATATAACAAAATCGATGCTTCCTTTATTTATCAAAAATGCATTGGGAGAACAAAAAAGGAACATAAACCATAAATTCACTTGACGTAGATTTCAAATAAATGAGACGCAGCCTAATTGGAGAAGAGGAACCCTTGCGTGATCAAACCTAGAGATAACCCTAAGTTGAAGCTACCCCTAACAACTTATAATTCAGTTGACGACTTGAAGTTGACTCCCTGTTGTAGGATTAGTCCTTTTGCAACTCTACATGGATCCACGCGCAAACATTTAGTGTAGCCCACGCCTGACAGCCCGAGATCTGATATTGGGCTCAACCAGATTCTGATATTTATTTCTTTTCTCTATTGGCATTTGGAATAGCTTTGGGGCTAAATATGTACAACTGTCAGAAGTTCATTATATATAAAATATTAAATTATAAGATATTATATTGTTGGCTAAAAACGTAGAAGTGTCAGAAGTTGATAATATATAAAATATGAAATTATAAGATATTATATTGTGGGCTAGAAACGTACAAGTGTCAGAAGTTTGTTACATATAAAATATGAAATTATAAGATATTATATTGTATTTATATTAATGGGATAATATAATAAGATAAATATATAATAATATAATACTTACATATATATTATATTGTGGGCTAAAAAGGTACAAGTGTCATAAGTTCATTATATATAAAATAAAAAATTATAAGATATTATATAATATTTATATTAACGGGATAATATAATAAGATAAATTTCTAATAATATAATACATATATATATATATATATATATATATACCAAACTATGTAAATCGCCAGTATTGAATTTTTAATTTGGTGCATGAATACTGTTTCGATGTGAAATCCCAGAAAATCCGAATTTTTTAAAAAAGGGTAAAACGGTAATTTCGGTTGAGAACCGGAAATTTTCTATATACCAAACTATGTAAATCGCCAGTATTGGATTTTTAATTCGGTGCATGAATACTGTTTCAATGTGAAATCCCAGAAGATCCGAATTTTTGAAAAAGGGTAAAACGGTAATTTCGGTTGAAAACTGGAAATTTTCTAGATCTCGAATAATGAAACGGACTAAGCCGTTAAATTCGTCTTGCAAAATCTAGTGACCCAAAAAAATTTCGTCGAATTCTGAGTTAATCAGAATATTTTATGATTTTCTAGGTGATAAGTCGCCAGTGACTTCAGGGTCGAGATTTTTATGAAAATCTTGAAAGTCAGGAAATGCCTTAAGCTAAGTTCATTTAAAATAAAGTGAACTGAAAAGATATAAATTGTTTTTGGACAGAAATGGATTTGAATGAGATAATACGAGTCATGTATTCAAATAATAATATAATAATAATAATATAATAAAATAAAATAAATAAATAAAGGATAAATACCAAAAACCAAAGAGAAAAGTCCAATGACGGAGAAAGAGGGGGCGTGCACAAATATTTTTATTTTTTATTTTTTATTTCTTTTGCTTCTTTCTCAAATCTACATAAATTGGATCGTAGAATTTCATCGAAGCAAGAGGCAAAGTTTATCCAAGCATTGAGAGCTACATGTGGGCACCAAAATCAGGGAGTTTCGTCAAACTCCATGAGATATGAAATTTTCTTACTTGTGTTATTTCTATCATAAAGGCTATTTAATGGTTTGGGATTGGCTTAGAGGCCGTGAAATGCCATAAATTTTAGTCGTCCAAAAATTTGGACAGTGTAGGAATTTTTAAGAATTTTTAGGACTACTTTCGGATAGTTTGGGCTGAATTTTAGGACTGTTTTCTCACAGTTCGAGCTAAAATTTGGGATTGTTTGCAAATAGTCCGGATAGAATTTTCGGGAGTATTTTCGGGTAGTCCTGATTGTGTTGAGGTTTGGGTTTGATCCCGGGATTAATATCTTTGGGTTTTGTGATGTGTTTTGGTATCCTAAAAAATTCGATAACGAACTGTAAGTGGACAAGAGGTGCCCTGTTTTATGTGGGTCCGAGAATAGGGCCATTTTGTGTGTTATTGTAGTAAAATATTAAATAACATGCTGTTGTGTGTAAAAATCATATTTATATATGCTATTAATTTGATGTATTAACATGATCACAGGGATGTCAATTATATGTAAAAAAATTATATTCCGTATGTAAAAAAATATGTTAAAATAATCAATGTTATCAAAATCAAATTTTCACTTATTTTTAATAATGAAAATTAATAATTATAAAAAAAAAATTTATTAGTTAAGTTCTACATTAGCAATAACATTTATAAAAATACAATTTCTAAAAATAGATGAATTTTGTTTCTAGAAATATAAACGAAAATAGACATAGAATACATTCCGTTTCTACTAATAGCGATGGAATTAAATTCATTCCATTTCCATTTCTAATACATTCCGTTTCCATTTAATAAATTCATTTTCAACCAATTTTCTATTAAATTAATTGATTAATTTTATCAAAATCAAAATTTCACTGATTTTTAATAATGAAAATTCATAATTATAAAAAAATTATTAGTTAATTTCTACATTAGCAATAACTAAAAATAAAAAAACCATTTCTAAAAATAGCTGAATTTTGTTTCTAGAAATATAAACGAAAATAGAAACCGAATACATTCCGTTTCTAATGATGGACAAAAATATTGATAAGTTAAAAATCATCTAAAATTTATGAAGATATTTAAAAAATCTTAAAAAATAATTAAATAAATAATAACGTACATGTTAAATTAATTTTCAAGTGTAATTAAATTAAGTATGATTAAGGATAATCTTCAAAGATTTTTATAAGTAACTTCCGTCGGTAATTTATAGGTAAAATTTACATACGAAACATTTCTGTCGGTAAACTATGGATGTTTTATAGACTAATGTACCTACGGAAGACTATCTGTCGGTAATCCGTAGGTAATTTATAGGAAAATTCCGTTGGTAATCTGTAGCTAATTTATAGGTAAAATTTACCTACAGAAACTTTCTGTAGGTAATGGTCCGTCGGTATTCAATTAGTAAATGGTACCTAAAAGTTGTCACGAGAAAATTACCTACGGAACCATTCCGTCGGTAATTATTTAAAGGTATTTCATCGGTAAATGGTACCAAAAATATGGAAAAAATAATACGCCTAATTTTCCGTAGGTATTTTGTCGATAAATTGAACCTAAAATTTGGCGCCTACACATCGCGGGAAAATTACCTACGGAACACTTCCGTCGGTAATTATTTAAAGGTATTCTGTTGGTAAATGGTAGCAAAAATGTGGAAAAAATAATACGCGTTGTTCCGTCGATATTTTGTCGGTAATTACCAACGGAGTTTAATCCGTCGGTAATTTTTGTCGGTAAACTATGAATTTCTATGTACATAGAAATAAAGATAGATAGAATGATAGTCAGATAGATAGATTGGCATATAGACAGATAAACACATCCAGCGGCAGACAAAAAAAGAATAGAAAAAGAAATGGCGCAATTTCTGTGGGGGATAAAAAATCGCAAAAGAAAGCTACATTGGAAAAAATGGAATGATCTCTAATACCCTAAATAGGAAGCAGGGCTAGGATTTGAAGATTTGAATGTTCTAGCCAGAGCCTGGGCACGTAAAAGATGGTGGAGGCTTAAAGAAAATAAAAGCTTCTGGTTAGAATTCATGAGAGCTAGATACTGTATAGAGGGAGACATGAGCAGAGAAAGGAGGAAGGCCAAAGCATCGCAAGTATGGATTCAAATGCTTAAACAAAGGAAGTTAGTGGATAAATACTCTAAATTCACCAAAAATGGCTGGAAATGGACACTAAGCCCAGATGCAGTGTTCTCTCTCAAATCTATTAAAGAAAAAGTAAGAAGTAGAAGGGAAATGCAACCCTTATTTAAATGGGTATGGAATAATGAAAACTGTCAAAAAATTAAAATTAACACATGGAAAGTCCTCACAAATAGTATCCCATTAGATGAAAACATAAAAAAGAAGGGCATACAATTTGTATCTAGGTGAGAATGCTGTTTACAGGCGACAGAATCGCTTGATCATCTCTTCTCTCAAGGAGAAATTGCACAAGAAATTTGGAAAAGATTAGATTTAGAAATGGGCCTAAAATGTAAATGTACCTTTCTTAAAAATAGATTACTCAAATGGAACACTGCACACACACAACACAGCTTGCAAAAATGGATTAAAAATAATATACCACATATTGCTATTTGGTGTATATGGAAGGCCAGGAATAATAGTAGATATGAAGGAAAGAGAATGATTGTTGAAGATACCTGGAAGGCGATAAAGCGAGAGATAATAATTACTTCTGAATCTAGCCCGATAGCAGCCCAGGGTGCTTATCTAGATAGTGACCCTCTAAAATTTTGGAATCTTAAGATATCTAAAACCCCTCCTCACAAAATTATAGGAGTTAAGTGGGAAAACCCATCAAAAGATAGATTAGTCTTAAACACGGATGGTAGTTTCGATAGAAACATAGGATTAGCAGGTGGAGGAGGAGCTATACGTAACTCTATTTGCCATCTAATCTTTGCATTCACGGGTATAAATACAACCACATCCACTCTTCATGTAGAAATTCTAGCATTGCGAGTAGGATTAAGAGCCTGCAAAACTTAAGAGCTTTAATAAATAGACATCCAGCTGGACTCTAAAATTCTGGTAGACCTAGTGAATAAAAATAGAATTATGTGGAAATATGAAGAAGAGCTAGAAGATATTGGCTACTTAATAGAATACTTGAATGGCTCAATTAAACATATTTATAGGGAGGCAAATGCCTTGGCAGATAAGCTCGCAAAAGAAGGACAAAACAAAGAATATCTTGAATATGAAGAGGAATCCCTTCCAGACAGATTTAAAGGTATTACTAGATTGGACAAGAAAGAATATCCCTATATTAGAATAGTTAAAAATTAGTATTTTGATTTGCCCTTGAAAAAGGAGTGCAGCCTTATTAAAAGCCTCCCCGGTCCTGAGGGGAGGTCTTAAAAAATAGAATTTATTAGTTTTTATTTAGAATTATCTTTTGTTAGGGCTTACCTTGCCAACCCTTCGTATAAGAACAGGGTTGCGGCAGATTGGTGAGTCTCCCTGGCCCTGAGGGGAGACCAAAAGCTACTAACTATATATATATATATATATATATATATATATATATCTATATATCTATATATACATATTAATTTGCTTCAGGGGCTAAGAAGCCAACCTTGTATGATATAAGCAAAGGAACCACTGCTGTATCATCTTTGCAGGGCTGGAATTTTACAGAGAAGAGTAAGTATAGAGGTTACATACATTGTTTTGGATCATGTTATTGAGATGTTAGAATAGGTAAGCTGGCTGGGACTTGTGTTAGCACTTATTAAAGCTCAGAATCTCCAGCAGTTGCAAACTTCTGGATTTATAATAGTAGTTGGTAAATCATAAGCATTATTATGCAAAGAAAGAGTTTGTATTGTCCATGGCAGCAATGCGCCAAAGGGGAGAAGTGTCATGTGTTTCTTTTCATTACTAATAGGGTTTTAGAGTTTATTAGTGTTTAGAATAGTAGGTAGGGAAAGGACAAAACAGCTATCTCTCGAAGCAGTGCTAAAGCTAAAGCATGGATATCAAAGAAGTGGAAAAACTCCAGAAAAAAAATTAAAATTCAGAGAAGCTGAAATGCAGTAAAGAGATTACATGCACAATGCGATGCTGCCCAATCCACCAATTAGGTAAAAGCAGGTATTTTCTGGAATCATTATTTGACTAATGCTTGTGGTTGATTCTGTTTTGCAGAAACAAGGGGTTAGGGAGGGTAATTAGATGTATAGCAGGCTGTCATAGTCGCAAGTCTGCTAGGTGCTTGCATATATGTCTGGAAAAGTGGATTTGATTCGTATCGAGTCAGAGTCTATTGGGTGTTTGTCTGTGCTTGTTGTTTGTTTGATCTGTTAGATGGGTGTATAAGGGGCTGTGCAAGAGAGGTAGCTTAAGAGGAGAGTCAGAGTTTGCTGGTGTACCTGTCTACAAAGTGGGTCTCGGACAAAAGAAGCATGGACAAGTCTACGAAGGTAAAAGAACTTTCTACAAAGCATAAGGAACGTGGAAGGTCCTGGCCATAAGGAGAGCACCAGAAGCTAAGGAAAGGAGTAAGCTGAAGAGATTGAGAAAAGCCCTAAAATTTAGATGCAAAAATCTTCCATTTTAGAAAAAATAGCCAGTGGCTTAGTAAAAAACCAACTCAAATTCCAGTCTATTAAAGTCTACCATGGGCTTTTATTAAAATGTTAGAATGTTATGGCTCGTTTATTTTATTTATTTTGTTAGTGGGTGTAAAAGGGAAAAGGGGTAGATCATAGCTTGTAAAAATGGTATTCCTCTGCCAAAAGAGAGAGTTTTAATAATAAAATAAACCTTAAAAAAAAGATAAACACATAGATATATAGGAACATAGACATATAGATAGGTAGATAGATAGATAGATTGGACGGCATTTGTAAAAGCTAAATATGGGTTAGGAAACAATGCTTTTAAAAATATAAAAAAAGCATCTAGAAGCTGGAAAATGATGCGCGAACAACAAAGCAGCGTGGAAAAGCATACAATACTAACGAAAAGTGGGTGGAAATGGACTTTAAATCCAAACGGAAACTTCACATTAAAAAGTGCCAAGGAGCTAGTAAGAAGCAGAAAACCCTTACAATTTAAATTACTCTGGAAAAAAGATTTACCTCAAAAAGTTAATGTTTATCATGGAAAATCATGTCAAACATTGTTCCCCTAGATGCGAACATTCAGAAAAAGGGCATAAAACTAGCATCAAGATGTGAATGTTGCCATCAAGATATAGAGAGCTCAGATCACCTATTTTCTAAGGGTAAAATAGCTATAAAAGTGTGGAATAAACTAGAAATTGAAGCTAATATTGAAAGAAGTACAGTTAATTTAAGAAATAGGCTAGAAAAATGGTCAGAAAAATAAACAAAGAATAATATCTTAAAATGGATTAGAAGTTATATTCCGCATATAGTGCTATGGTGCATATGGAAAGCTAGAAACAGAAGTAGATATGATAATGTAAAAATGGAACATAATGTCATTTTGGAAGAAATAAAAAAAGAGAGTGCTTTTATTACGGCTTGTAATCCAATAAAAGTGGAAAATAGGAAAAAAGAGGAAGATAGAATAAAAGAATGGCACCTCGCAACAATAGCAAGAAAAAAGCCAATTATGAAAATAGTTAACTGGAATAAACATGAGCAGGGCAGTCTAACACTAAATACTGATGGAAGCTTTAAAAGAGAAATGGGAGAAGCTGGTGGAGGAGGTTTAATAAGAAATGCGGAAGGAGAGGTACTGAAAGCGTTCACATCAAGAGATATAGCATCTTCTGCCTTGCAAGCAGAAATTATAGCCCTACAAAAGGGGTTGCAAATTTGTAAATTTAATAATTACCAAAAGGTTCAAGCACAGGTGGATTCAAAAATACTAGTGGACCTAGTACAGGGAAAGATATATTTATGGCAATTTGAAGAAGAGATTGATAACATTAGAAGCATTCTAAGAGAAATAAAAGGTGAAATTAAGCATATTTATAGGGAAGCAAACATGATTGCAGATAGATTAGCGGAAGAAGGAATGAAAAAAGGATCACAAGAATTTAGAGGGGAGAATATACCTGGAAAATTCAAAGGACTAATAAGATTAGATAAAATTGCATTTCCATATATTAGGCTTCAAAAAACATGAATTAATTTGAAAAGGGGGGGAGGGGGGGAGGTTTTTGTTTTAAGCCCGATAAAGGGCTGAGTAAGCCCTAGAAAGGGCAGAAAATTATTTATCTAATGAATTGTTGTTAGTGTTTGTCTTTTTTTTGCAGTTGGCAGGAGATAAAAGTAGAAAGAGATAGCTTCCCTGCTCCGAGAAAAGCCGGATAAGAAGTATTTTGTAATTTTATTGTTTGGTTTTGGCTTTGGTTGAATTTTTCAGGCTAAGTTAAGCTTTAGCAAGGCTCTTGCAAAGGTTTAACTAAAACAAAGTAGCCTGGACAAAGTTAGAAAGGAAAGGAAATGATTGGTTGGAGGAACTGGCTTGGAGATAGTGATTAGAACTATCATTTTTCACTGGAATCTATTATGTGCAATAATGTCAGCTACGGCTGTAATAACTATCTCGTAGTTACTGCAGTTACGGATCAGCAAGTGCATTGATTAGCCAAGAGACTTATCAGAGTCAGTGCCGAGTTTATCTCATGGGAGCTGTCGCACTCAGTTCTGATTCTCTACCCATAAAAGAGCACGATTGATCAAGAAACTACAAGCCTGATAAAGGGCTGAGCAAGCCCTAGAAAGGGCTGAAATTATTAACTAAGAAATTATTTTTAATATTTGTCAGTTTTTTCTTTTTTCTCTTGCAGCCGGCAGGGGGATTAGAGAACCTGAGGGAAGTTGAATAAGGAGAGAGTTTGTAATTTTTTATTGCCTGGTAGGCCTCTTTTTGGTTGGATTTCTTTTCAGGTTAAGTCAAGCTGTAATAAGGAGGTTTCACAGAACTAGCATTGGTTAACTAAAAGGAAAGCAGGCTGGACAAAGATAGAGAGGGAAGGAACCAGTATTCGGCCAAGAGAGAAGGAAATGGCTGGTTCTGTGAATTATTTCTGCTTTGATTCGGCCAAGAGAGGCAGTGTGTTGAATTATTTCTGCTTTGATTCGGTCAAGAGGCTGCTCTTACTTACACATTGTTGAATTATTCCTTACGCATTTTTCTTTCATCAAGAGACTGTTATTGATCGGCCAAGAGACCGTTAGTAGAAGGATATGAAATTTACATTTTAATCTAGAATTCTAGATTAGGTTTTAAAGTGGGTGTAAAAGGGATAAGGGTAGAACTAGTTTGTAAAAATGGTATTCCTCCGCCAAAAGTGAGGGTGATAATTAATAATAAAACAACCTTAAAAAAAAGATAGATAGATAGATAGATAGATACACACATAGATAGATAGATAGAAAAATAGACTAATATACTAAATGGATGTAAGATAGTTTATAGATAGACAAATTTACTGATAGATAGATAGAAAGATAGATAGTTAGATAGTTTGACAGATAGATAGATAAATAGATAGATAGTTACATAGATAGATAGATAGACATATAGATAAACAATTTGATAGATTGGAAGAAAGAAAGATAGATAGATAAAGTGTTTGATTGACAGATAGATAAAGTGTTTGATTGATAGATAGATAAACAAATTAATAAACAGATTGATAGATACACATATAGATAGAAAAATTGACAAATAGACTAAAAGGCGATAAGATAGCTTAATAGATAGACAAATTGACTTTAAGATAAAAAGAAATAAAGATAGATAATTCGAAAGATAGATAGATAGATAGTTACCAAAATAGATAAATATACATATAGAAATTTAGATAAATAAACAAATAAAATGATAGATATATAGATAGATAGGGAAATTGACAGATAGATTGAAAGATAGACATATAGATAGTTAGAATGAAAGATAGTTAGACAAATAGATTGAAAGACAATAGAATGATATATAGATATATAGACAGGTACACACACACACACACACACACACACACACACAGATAGGAAGATTCTCTAATAGATTGATAGAAAGATAGTTAGATAGTTTGATAGATAGTTAGTTAAACAGATAGATAGAAAGAAAGTTAGATAGTTATATAGATAGATAGATACATAGACATATATTCATTTAGATAAATAAACAAATAAAGAGATAGATATATAGCTAGATCGACAAATAGACAGACAGACAGATAAATAGAATGATAGATAGACAAATTCACAATAGAGAAATAAAAAGAAAGATAGATAGAAAAATAGATAAACAGGTAGTCTGATTAACAAAAACATAGCTAGTAAGATTTACATATAGACAGATAGACAAATAGATAGTTAGAGAGATAGATATATAGTCAAATAGATATTTAGACATGTAGAAACATAGACACATTGACAAATAGATAGATTGACAGATAGATACATATTCACAAAAATACATAAGATAATCGTAAGATTCACATATCGACAAATACACTTATAGACAAATAAATATATAGACAATTATAAAAATAGATAAATAGATAGATAAATACATAGACAAATAGGAAAATAGATAGATAGATAAATAGAAAGATAGATAGATAGATAGATAAATAGACACAGAAAAATAGATAATTTAAAAATTAGATTGATATACAAATCAATATAGACAGATTGATTGAT
>JAREIK010001114.1:0-21613 GCA_029783825.1 Sapria himalayana
TCTGTATGTCTATCAATTTATCTATCTATCTATATGAATGTCTATATGTATATCTATCTAACTATCAATGTATCAATCAATATAACTTTATATTTATTTCTAAGCTTTTCTGTTTGTCAATCAATCAATCAATCTATCTATCTATCTATCTGTTTGTCTGTTTGTCTATCTGTCTATCTGTCTATGTTTTTGTCTAAGTATCTATCTATCTGTCTGACTAGATGTTTGGTTATATTTCTATCTATTAATCTTTCATCTACTTGTCTATATATCTACATATCTGTTTGTCTATTTGTATATCTATCATCTATCTATCTATGTGTATGTCTATCTATTTGTCTATTTTTCTATATATCTATGGATTTATCTATAAACTATATATCTATCTATGTGTCTATCTATTTATTTATCTATTTATCTCTATTTCTTTCTGTATATCTATTTGTTTGTCAATATGACTGTCTATCTGTCTATCTGTTTATCTATATCTATATCTATTTATCATTATGTCTATATATTTATCTTTCTTTCTATCCATTTATTTGTCTATCTATCTATCTGTCTATCTATATATCAATCAATCTTTATTTCTATCTATATATCTAACTACCTATCTATCTATTTATCTGAGTATAAATCTATTTGTTTAAAATCTTACTATCTATTTGTCCATCTATCTAAATTTTTATTTTATCCTTTAATCTATATATCAATCAATCAATCAATCCTTATATATATATATTTCTATCAATTTGTCTATCAATCTATCTATCAATCTGTCTATCAATATGTTTTTCATTCTGTCTATCATTCTATCTATAAATCCTTCTATCAACATATCTATCAATTTAATTATCAATCTATCTTTATATATGTCTATCTATCTATCTATCTATTTGTTATCTTTTGATCTATTAATTTTTCTATCAATCTATCAATTTATTTGTATAATATCTCTCTATCTATATGTCTAACTATCAGTCTATGTATTTTTGTATCTATTTGACCTTCTATCTATCCTATATGTATATATATAGATCTATTTATCTGTCTATCTATGTGTTTGTTTATCTATTTGTCTATCTATCTAGAAATCTAACTATCCATCTATCTATTTATCTATTTGTCTATCTGTCTTTCAAATAACTGTTTATCTATTTCACTAAAGTCTTTCACCTTTCTATCTATAAATCTATCTATTTGTTTTTATGTCTATCTATCTATTTGTCTATTTATCTTTCTATCTATCCATTTATCTATCTATCTGTCTATCTATCTACCTATCTATTTGTCAATCTATTCGTATATTTGTCTATCAATCTTTGTATCTATCTATCTATCAGTCTGTCTATATATCTATATATTTTTCTATTTATCTATCTATCAATTTATCTATCTATCTACCTTTATATATATATATATATATATATTTATCTATATGTCTATCTATCTGTCTATCAATCTATCTTTCTATCTATCTGTCTAACTATCAGTCTATCAATATATCTTTCTATCTATTTATCAATTTATCTATATATCTATCTATGTATGTCAAACCATTTATCTATCTGTCTATCTATCTATTGAACTATATGTTTATCTATCTATCTATATGTCAATCTATCTGTCTAACCTTTTTCAATCTATTTGTATATCTATATGTTTATCTATCTATCTAATAATTTGTCTATTTATCTATCTATCTTTCTATCAAACTTTATATCTATCTATCTATCTATTTTTCAATCTATTATCAATCTATTTATAATAAATATATCAATTTGTCTATCAATTTGCTTATCAATCCATCTATCAATCTCTATACCAATATCTGAATCAATTTGTATGTGTGTGTATATATATATATATATGTCTATCTATATATCTATTTGTCTATCAATCTATCTATTTATCTATCACTCCATTAATCTATTTATCTATCTAACTATCTATTTATTTATCTATCTATATATCTCTTATCTATATATCTATCTATTTACCTATTTGCCTATTATTATATCTCTTTGTATGTCTATCTTTCTATCTATTTTTCTATATGTCTATCTATATATCTTTATTTCTTTTTATGTTTTTGTCTTCTGTATGTCTATCTATCTAACTGTATGTCTTTCTATCTATCTACTATCTATCTTTTTATATATTTTCTTATCAGTCTTTCTATCTTTCTATGTATCTATCTATTGTATATTGTTTCCTATTATTTATTTGTCTTATATTTGCCTATATTTCAATCTATTTATCTCTCTACCTATCTATCTATCTATATATCTGCTATTTTTCTGTCAAACAATCTATTTTTCATAATGTCTAACTATGTATCTTTATAATTGTAAATTTATCTCACTATCTATCTATTTATATATCTTTCAATTGTATATCGATCTGTCACTCTATCTGTCTAATTATTCAAGTATCTATATATCAATGTATCTATCTATCTATATATATAACTATCTATCTACTTATTTATCTGTCTGTTTATCTATCTATCTATCTATCTATAGATCTATCTATCTGTCTGTAAAACTAAATTTTTATCTGATATATCTATTTGTGTATCTATGTTTATATATATATATATATATATATATATATATATATATAATATATATATATATATATATATATATATTCATCTATACATTGTCTATCCATATGTCTATATATCTGTCTTTCTATATATTTATCTATTTGTCTGTTTGTCTTTCTATCTACATATCTATCTATTTGTTAAACTATCTATCTAACTATTTATTTATCAAACAATCTACCAATCTGTCTATCTATCTGAATATCTATCTGTCTATCTATCTATCTATTTATATTTATATATGTCTATCTGTCAATCTATCTATCTCTTTAAAAAATCTATATATCTTTCTGCCTATCTATTTGTGTATCTATCTATATGTCTATCTATATGTATATTTGTCTATGTATCTGTATATTTGTCTATGTATCGGTTTATTTATCTATTTGTCTAACTATATATCTCATTATGTGTCGCTCTATCTATCTATCGATGTATATATTGTCTATCTAAAGGTCTATTTATCTATCTATATATCTATCTATATATCTATCTATATATCTATCTATATATCTATCTATCTATCTATCTGTATATGTATCTATCTCTCTATCTATCTTTATATCTATCTTTGAAATATCTTCTTATCTTTCTTTCTATCTATCTGTCTCTCTATCAATTTATCTATATATCTATCTATATATTTATCTATCTAACTATCAATCTATTTATCTGTCTATCTATTTATATATCCATTTGTATATCTTACTATTTATCTATCTGTCTGTCTGTCTATCTTTTGGTATATCAATATAATTTTCTATTTATCTATCAATCTATTTGTCTATCAATCGATATAGCTATTTATCTATTTATATGTATATCAACCTGTCTATTTGTCTGTCTATCTACCTATCTATCTTTTTGTCTATCTGTCTATCTATCTGTCAATATATTTATCTATCTATATATCTATTTTTCTATTTATGTATAAATTTATATGTTTATCTATCTATATAGCTATCTACCTATATAAGTATTAATATGCCTGTCTAAATTTTCGTCAATGTGTTTATCTATTAACTAACTATCTGTCTGTCTATATGTATATCATTATGTCTATTTATTTATTTATCTATCTATCTATCTATATATCTATTTGTCTGACTATCTATCTGTCTGACTATCTATCTGTCTATTTATTTGTCTATCTAGCTAGCCATCTATCTATCTATATGTCTTTATATTAATCTATTTATCTCTCAATCTTTCTATCTGTAGGTATATCTATCTATCTATCTGTCTGTCTAATAATCTAATTTTTTATCTATCTAAAAATCTATCGATCTATTTGTCTATATATATATATATTAGTATATCTATCTATCTATTTAACTATATATCTGTATATCTGTCTATCTATAAGTCTATCAACCTTTCTATCAATCTGTTTATCAATATGTCTATAAATATGTCAATCTATCTATCTATCAAACTATCTAACAATCTAATTATTAATCTATCTATTTGTCCATATTTCTACCTACCTATATATCTATCTATCTATTTATCTGATAATCAATAGATTTGTGTATATTTCTATCTTTCTATCTATTATCTAATCTATCTATCTATCTATCTATCCATCTAACTATCTGCTTATCTATCTGTTAAACTATCTTTTTTTCTATATTTCTATCTATCAATTTTTAAATCTATTATCTATTTATCTATCTATATGTAAATATCTCTATCTATCTAACAAGATGTATATCTAACTATATGTATATCTCTCTATATATCTATATATATCTATCTATTAATCTATTATTTGTCTATCTATCTGTCTATCTATTTGTCTATCTATCTATTTTTCTATCTATTTATCTATCTACTTGTGTAACTTCTTGTTTTTCGAACTATCAAAATATCTTTCTATCTATCTGTCTAACTATATTTCTATCTATCTTTCTATCAATCTATTAATCATTCTATTTATCTATCTATATATCTATCTGTCTATTTCTCTATATGTCTTTCTATTTGTCTATCAAACTATAAGTGTATCTGTCTATCTCTATGTTAATGTATCAATCAATCTTTCTATCTGTCTATGTGTCTTTCTATCTACCTATCCTACAATCTATCTAATAATTTTTTATATATATCTATCCATTTATCTATTAGTCTGTATATCTAACTGTCTAAATATCTTTTTTGTATAACTATCTATCTAATTGTCAATCTCTCTATCTATCTATGTGTCTATTTGTCGGTTTATCTATCTTTCTAGTTGTCTATATATTTTTTTATCCATCTCTCTATTTATTTGTCTATTTGTCTGTCTATCTATGAATATATATATATATATATATATAAAACAATTTGTCTATCTTTCAGTCTATTTATCTAGCTATCTATATGTCTATCTTTCGGTCTAACTATCTATCTAAATATTTGTCTATTTAACAAACTATCTATTTATCTATCAGTTTATTTATTTGACTATCGATCTATCTATATATGTGTCTTTCTATCTCTTAATCTATCAATTTATCCATCTATGTTTTGTCTATCGATTTGTGTAATCATCTATCTATCTATATCTATCTATTTGTTTATATATCTATCTATCTATCTATATATCTATTACTCTATCTGTATGTCTATCTATCTTTCTAACTATCTTTCTATCTCTCTATCTATTTGTCTATCTATCTGTTTTTCAATCTATATGTCTTTCTATCTATATATCTATCTATCTATGTAGCATTTTTCTCTCTGTCTAACTATCTATTTTTATATCGATCTATCTATCAATCTATCTATCAATCTATTTATCTATGTGTTTATCTATCTGTATATCATCTATATATATCAATCTAACTAACTATTTATATTTCTATATATCTATCTATCTATTTATCTGTATATCTTTCTATCAATCTATCTATTTATCTATCTGTCTATCAATATGTTTATCAATCTGTCCATTTAATTATCTATCTTTATCTCTATCTATCTACCTATATTTTAATCTGTCTATTTGTTTATCTATCCATCCATCTATCTATAAATCTATATATATGTTTATCTATCTATCTATATGTTTATCTATCTGTCTCACTATACTTCTATCTCTCCACTATCTTTTTGCCTATTTATATGACTATCTATCTATATATCAATTTATTTATCTATCTATATATCTTTTTTTCAATCAATTAATCTATCTATTTATCTATCTGTATGTCTATCTACCTATCTAGAAGATCTATCTATCGATTTGTCTATCTTTCAATCAATCAATCCATCTGTGTATCTATATGTATAGCTATATGCTTATCTATCTATCTATCTATCTATCTCTCTGTCTATTTATTTATCTATATATTTATCTATGTGTATATCTATCTATCTATCTATCTATATATGTATCTATTTGTCAGACTTTTAATCCATCTATCTTTCTATCTATTAGGCTATCTATATATTTGTCTATTTATCTATTAATTTATTTATCTATCTATTGGTCTGTCAAACTATTTATCTATCAATCTCTCTATCAATCTTTCTATCAATATTGTCTATAAACCTATATATCAATCTAATTATCTATCTATCATTCATCTATCTATCTATCTATCTATCTATCTATCTATATATCTATCTATCTATTTGTCTATCAGATTTTCTATTTATCCATCTATCTATTTATCTATCTTCCCATCTATCAATCCATCTATCTATTCATCTATGTATCTATTTATCTCTCTATCTATCTATATATCTATCTATATATGTGTCTATCTATCTATCTAATAATCTATCTTTTTATTTATCTATCTATCTATCGATCTGTCTATCTATATGTATATCTAACTATCTAATTTTTTGTCTATCTATCTATCTATATATCTATATATCTATATATCTATATATCTTAATATATATCTATATGTCTATCTATTTATCTATCTTTCTATCTATCTATCAATCTATCTATTTGATTCTATATCTATCTAACTTTCTATCTATCAAACTATATATAAATCACTTTAACTATCTACCAATTGATCAATCTTTCTATATAAATGTCTATATGTCCATCTATCTCTCTATCTATCTCTCTATCTATCTCTCTATCTATCTCTCTATCTATCTATTTATCTTTCTACCTATCTATTTGTTTATCTATCTGTATATCTATTTGTATTTCTATTTTTCTATTTGTCTGTCTATTTATCAGTCTATCTATCTATCTATATATCTGTCATCTACGTAACTTTTTATTTGTCTATCTATCAATCTATTAATCTATATATCTTTCTGTCAATCTATTTATCTATATTTCTATCTATAATTCTATCTATATCTTTATGCTAATCTATCTATATATCTGACTATCTATCTGTCTATCTATGAATTTATATATTTATCAATCTATCTTTCTATCTGTCTATATATCTATATATTTATCTATCTATCTATTTGTCTATCGACATGTCTATCCATCCATCTTCTATCCATCAATCTATTTATCTAACTATCTATGATTCTATCAATTAATGTATCTATATATTTATTTATTTGTCTATCTACCTGTCTATCCAACTGTCTATATATCTATCGATTTTGTATATCTATCTATTATTTCTCTATCCATCGATTTTTATATCTGTCTATATATATGTTTATCTATCAATCAATCTATTTATATGTCTATCTAATTGTATATCTATCTATCTATCTCTATATCTATCTATCTGACTATCTTTCTATCATTCTGTTTGTCTATCTATCTATCTATCTATAAATTATCTATCTGTCTGTCTGTCTATCTTTTTATCTTACTATCTTTCTAATTATCAATCTATCTATCTATCTATTTATCTATCTATATGTCTATCTATTTGTCTATCTGCTTATATATTTGTCTATCTTACTATATATCTATATATCTATCTAATTTTCGATCTATTTGTCTTTCTACATATTTATCTATCTATATATCTATCTAACTATCTATCAGTCTATCTATCTATCTATCTATCTATCTTTCTATATATATATATATATATATATATATATATATATATATATATATATATCTATATCTATATGTCTATCTATCTATCTGTCTATCAATCATTGAATTTATCTATCTATCAATCATTCAATTAAACATTCTATCAATCTATATATCAATTTATCTAATAATCTATCAATTTATCTATCAATCTTTTTATCAATCTAATTATCATATTCTCTATTTATCATTATATCAATCAAACTATCTATCTACTATCTATCTATTTATCTGTGTGTGTGTGGGTGTGTGTGTGTGTGTGTGTGTGTATCTATCTAACTATCTATCTATCCATCTTTATCATTCTATCTATCCTTCTATCTATCTATCTATCTATCTATCTATCTTTCTGCCTATCTATTTGTGTATATATCTATCTATATATATATATCTATCTATCTATGTGTCTATCTATCTATCTCTCTCTTTTTTTATCCATCTTTCTATTTCACTATAAGAAATTATCTATTTAGATGTGGAAATTAGCTAGAGTAATAATCCCTAACTAATTTGCAAGGGATTAACTACGATTTAGCAAGAAATATTTGATTTTACATTGAATGTCAAATTTGTGTTGGATTTGTGATAGATTAAAGATTGAAATTTTTGATTGAAAAATATCCTTAGCTAATATTGTCGTAGATTTTGGCACAAAGAATGATGACAAATTTAGCACTGAATTTAGAGATAGATTTTTCCTAGCTAACTATCTCGAGAAAAAAATCTCTACCTAAATCATTATTTTGAAATTTCTTTTTACAATTATATATTCATAGCAAGTGATTATTCCTTAAATTATAATTTTCATAAAATATATACATTTAGCTAGGGATTTTCCCTAGCTATTTAACTCGAAATTATTTCCATCCTTAATCAAAACTAAATTAGTTTTTTATTTTATATATTATTTGTTTTGATATTTGATGTAATTTTGTATATAAAAGGTTTGTCATGGTCTATGGGTGAGGGATCCTTGAAAGATGCCTTCTCCTCATATAATTGTAAAAATAGGATAATATAAATAAAAAATTACAAAAACATTTAAATATGATTACATATTTTTTTTAATAAAGCCAAACTTAACTATTTACAGGATTATAATATTTTTAAAATATTTGCAAAATAATATTTGATTTAATTAATAATGATATTTAAATATCTGTATTAATAAAAATATAAATTAATTAATATAATCTATTATAAACAATTTTTAAAATTTTTGAATTAATAAATGTTCATACATAAATATTTGTATTAGTAAAAACTTGAAATTATTATTTGTATGATTATAAAAAATATATTTACAATAAATCTGAAATAATGTTAAAATTCATAAATATTTATGTTAAAAAAACTTTTAGATATATATTTATGATTATCGGAATCTTTTAAAAAAATATTTACAAAAATATTTGAATTATAAAAAGAATACTTCAATTGTTATAAACAAATATCTCCATGTGCTAGAGGTGTCAAACATGCCTAGACGAGTCGGCCCAGCCCGGTTTTTTCAGGCCCAACCTGGCTAGAGTATCGTACCATGCACGACATGCTATACTACCAAGCCATTCCTGGAACGACATGCTTTTTGGTGGGCAGGCCCAACACGAGCCTATAGCCCAAAATTTGCTTGAGTTTGAGGCTATTCGACCCAGTTTGGGTTGGCCAGTTCTAGTTGAGTCAGCCAATTTTAAAAAAACTAGGGTCTTGGCACCATGCTGCCATGCTGCCATCGCCCGTTGGGCTTGCCGGGCCTTGCCTATATGGTGTCGGCACATCGTCCCCTAGTTGGGCATCACTCAATGCATAGACTAGCATGTTGTGCCCACGTGCCAGGCACCCATGTCATTCCTAGCACGGCATGCAGGCTAAAAACCTTTGACCTGGCACAGCATGACTCATGTTGATGGTGCGCCCGATGGGCTCAGGCACGACACAGTAGTGTGTCGTGCCAGACCAAGCATGGTTGAATAGTGCCAAGCTTCGGGCATGACTCATGCTGAGGGTGCACCCGGCACGCGCCCATGCACAATATTGTAGTGTGTCGTGCCAGGCCGAGCATGGCTGAATAGTGCCAAGTTCGGGCATGACCTAGCTAGTCCAACCCATTTGACATCTATACCAAGTCCTTATTAAAAAAACACTTCAAGTATTTGTTTAGAGTATCAAAAATATTTTTAAAATTTTAACTAATGATACTTTTTTGTCCTAAAAGCACTTAAAATAGTTTTTTGCCTTGTTAGCACTTTTGAAAATTACTACCAAACTGACCTTAAGTTGATTTGAATTAAAGTTTTATTTTTGTCCCAATTGAAATTTATAAGAATTAAACCATTGAGTAAGATCTTTAATATTAATTTTTTATATTCCATTCTTATTAAAATAATAAATATATTTTTTTATCATATTCTTTTAACTTTAAGTTACTTTAGGATTTTTATAAATTATAAAATATATCAAATAGTTTGAAATTTTATGCCGATAAATTTATTTCATATTATATTCATAAAAATATATTGAATTCATAAAAATTTATAATCATAATATATATATATAGGTTATAAATAAAAACCTAAAATATGCCTATGTTCATCATAGTTCCTTTCGAGAGAGGGACTGTGGTGAACACAGTTTCATGCAACAAGTTATGAGCAAGTCATGAGCAAGTCATGAGCATACAAACCTAAAACTCACTTTGGATATTTTTTGTACACCATGTCGTGAGCATTACAGGTTATCACTGTTAGTTTTATGAAGATAACAACTAATTTGGAGGTGAGGATGAGTGCTTCCATAATCTTCAACCTCATTCCCTGTTTGTATGTATTAATCCATTATTCCATGCTTGACTATTATAATTTGTTATATGATTTACTATATGGCATGCCAATCGATGAATTCATACCTAAATAGTTGTAAACAAGACCTTTGCATTTTCAATAATATTTGATATATTATTCACACAACATTTTCCATCCTTTCAACATTTATTGCATGTGTGTATTCGATTAATTTTAAGGATCATCAATATGCATCATATTAGTTTTTTGATTAATATTTTTATTGATTTGATATTGTTACATAAATAATAACCAATTCACACTAAATGATGCTTTTAGGCAAAAGTTTTGGCAGCATATAGATATATTATTTATTAAATATATATTTGTTAATTTTAAAATTTTGTTAGAAATAATATCTTGGCATGAGACTGTTCTCTACTCACTGCTCACTAATCATTGCTTAACCTTGTGGAACAATCGATGGTGGCTCCCTTCTTCTCGTGGATTATGTCATTGTGATAAGTGATAAAAGGTGCTACTCTTGTTCACGACACTCCTTGCGCCAATTTTTTGTTTGTGGAAACTGATGATGAGATTGACTTGGAGGAAGTTGAAGGGAATTGGGTGATCTACATGAAGCCGGTATTTCGAGGAATATTTTGATGTTGAGACTTATGTAGGGCTATAGTCTGGCAGGACTAAGATAATGTGACTATTATTATGTTTGGAATCATATGTGAAGTCAGAGACTATTTTCGAGATGTTGTGCAGAAGATTGACAAAAGCTTGGGGCCTAGCTATATGATTGATGATGCATTGTGAAATTTGATAAAGTGGAGAGCACAATAGAGGAAGTAAAAGCTCGCGAACAATCTAAATGCATATCAGGTAAATACAAACCTCTTTCTGCTTTTCGTGCATAATGAATATTTCTAACAGAAGTGCTTTGTGTGAAAGTATCCTTAACATGAAATCTAGAGCTAGAGATTTTTCTGATGGGTGCAATGAATCCCAATCACTAAATTGAGATAACTAACTTCTCAAAAAAATGCTCATAGAGTAGAGATCAATGGTTGATCTCTGCTCGAAATTTAATCATTAACCAAATCTACAACAAGTTTTATTCCTTCCCTAAACCTATCTAAACATGTCAATAACAACACCAGCATAATGCCACAATTGTTCTATCATGGCAATTGACTGATTGTAGCCCTGAATATGATGCCGATTTTGAGCTCTCATGTTGCTATTGTAGGTGTAGCAGAAAACTTTACAATATTACCAAAAAGAATTTGCACATTGATGTATGTCCCTAAGCTGCTTATACGAATTGCCACAAATTTTAAAAATATCAATGTGCTTCTAGGTGCTAACTATACCATGAGGCTCGTGGTTTTTGCTCGACCCAAACCAACCAAAACCTAGTAGAATTAGGTCAGGTTAATAAAAAAATTGTCGTGCTGCCTTTTTGTTATGGTGGTAAATTACTTTGCATGGATTTTCTTAATAAAATTTTTATTATATTTTTCCAATTAGATTAATTATAAATTGTTAGAATTTTAAACTTGAAAATACTGAAGGGAAGAACATGTTGTTGGACTCGGACCTGGGAACACATCTCGAGAAAATACTACATGATTTGGACATTATTATAGCTATGACTAGCAGGATTCACTGGAAACTTGATTCGGAGTTTGTCAAGGAATTTTTGAATCAAAAAATCTTAATCACAGACCAAATTGCCAGTTTTCTTGAAACCCTTGAGGCAAACCAAGTATCGCAGAATGAAGCCATTACTAGCCCAAAAATTGAGGAGCCAGAAGCAGGCAAAAACAAAAATGATTTTTCCATAAGAAAAAATGTGAGCAAGGATCATTAGAAAGATGAAGACAATGATGAGGAGTCTTAGGTTCCAACAAGCAAAAAAATAGCAGGTACTGAATACATTAACTAGTTAAAACTCCATCTTTCATGATTCTTAGTTCATCCTATTAATATGTGAAAGCTGGTGGGTGTAAAATTGCATTTGATGCTCGTTATTTCAAAAACCAAAATCTTGTGATTGAGATTAATGATCAAATTCAAAATAAATCAAATGAAAGCATGAATTTGGCTACAATTATTTATGATGGTTTATGAAGAATAAAGAGCATCTTTCAAGAAATTTTCTCTCCTTCCATATTTAGGAACTGGATTCAACAAATATCATAAAACCAGAAAATAATCAATGGTCACTGGAATACAGATGGTCTCAGAATATTAAAATAGACATCACTATTGAAGTTTGCTAAACACGGTGGTGGCATGGTTGTTATTATGCAATGAACATCAGGTGATTGACATTGACAAGAGATTTTAATTTTGGTTTGTTATTGTGTAGGATAGCTCAGATGGGCAAAGAAGTTCAAAAAAGGGAAGTGAATTTACCAAGTTATGTGGATTTTCTAAACAACTTCAGAACTTTACAAAAGACTGAATTAGCAAGAATTGAGGAATGAAGTGTTGTCATCAAAACCCTTTTTTACATGCCATTTCAGTTGGCATTCACATTCTTGGTTTGATTTTTATTTTTCTAGCATTGCTTTGTTATGTCCCCATAATCCACACAAATTGTTCTTTCTCCTATGTTTAACCATTCATGTAGCTGGTAAAGAAGCTTTGGGCATATATATGGGAGGAAAATTGCAACATCCACAAAATATACGAAAAATTATATGTGACGAAGCATTGCATACTTTTTTTTATTTTGATTCTATCGATATGTTTCCAATGAATAAAGCTTTGTCCAAGCACATATGGCCTTTGAATGAGAGTGGTGGTATTTTAATTATTTCTTTGTATTTCAACTTGTTTCTTTTTTAAAACATGAACATGTGGGTATTATGCTCTCCACATTACATACTATTGAGATTATCATTTATAATTTATAAATATTTAATATAACAATATATATATATATGATGTACATTTGTATGATCGGCAAGTATCTTCATCTAAGAGCATTAAATTTTTAATTTTTATTAATTAGGTGAAATTCTATGGGTCAATTGGGATAAACCTAGAGGCAAACCAACTATACCTTCTAAGAGGCATAGTTTCATGTCCTAGTGGTTTAAGGGTAGCTCATAGGAATCAAACTTGCAACCTCCAAGGGGGCACGCCTAAGAACATTAGATCTTAAGTTTTTTTTACCAGTTGCAACTCCATGTGCCAATTAGGCTAGTGGAAAACCAACTATGCCTCCGAGGAGACATAGTTTAATGTCCTAGTGGTTTAATAGTAGCTCGTGGAGATCAAACTTGCAACCTCAAAGGAGGCACTCATCCTTGAAAAATTTACTATACCAAACTCCATGAGATTAGAGCCTTGTGTATTGTATGAAAGCTTTTATATATATATATATGTATGTATATATATATATATGCATGCACATATGCTGATATGTATTAGATAAAAAATCATGCTTCCAAATATATTTTTTATTATGTATAATTTGGGTTAACATTGATAGTTAAAAAAATAGAGTGGGAAATTAGAGACTTTTTTTAATGTAGGTGTAACATATTCTTGAATATGAAATTTATTACTTTTTCTCATGCATGCTTATCAATTTGTTACATTTATTGATGGAATAAAATGCTATTTTTTGACCCCTTGTAGCCATTGATAACTCAATTCAAAAGAACAAGAAATCAAAGAAAAGGGAGGGAAGAAAATGAGATAGGTAAAAGTTTTTGAGGGTTAAATATGTAATGATGAAGTCAATTTGTAATGTGTCTGAATAAATATTCATGCTTCACAGCTTCATATTATGAATCAAAGCCGAGAGAGAAACAAGAGAAGAAGAAAACTTCTGGATTTCTAGCTTCATGTTCTTCTTTCATATGCTTTCATAAAATTTATTGATACGTGTGAAGATGCATTATCCTGTTCTGATGTTTTAAAGAAGATGCGATAATATATATAAAAAATAATCTACAGGTATGCCAACATCTTATTTTTTAAAAAGGTTTCATCAGATAGGCAAATAATAATATGCGATGATAAGTTGAAAGAGTTACTCCAACACAAGTCATTCACTAGTTTTCCAGTCTCACAGCTCTTATCTTCTCATTTCATGAAGAAGAAATAGTGAGCAATTTGTGGGACATGATTTTTGGCTATGTGTAGCTAAACAAGAGGGTATTTGTCAATCTATTTATCTATCTATTTATATATATGTTTGTTAATCTGTCTATCTATATATCTGTCTATTTATATCTCTATCTAGTAGTCTATCTATATGTCTATCTATCTATCTATCAATCTGTCTAAATATCTATCTATCTATTCATGTATCTATTTGTCTATCTAACTACCTATCTAACTATCATTTTGTATGTCTATCTATCTATCTATCTATCTAATTGTCTATCTATCTATCTATCTATATATCTATCTGTCTATCCATCAATATATCTATCTATCTTTCTAATTATCTGTATATCTATTTGTCTATCTATCTATCTATCTATATCTTTATCTTTCTATCTATGTATCTGTCTATCTATCTGTCTATCTATAAAAATGTCTAACTATCTTTCTATCTGTCTGTCTATCTGTCTGTCTATCTATCTATCTATCTATCTATCTGTCTATCTGTCTATCTATCTATCTATAAAATTGTCTATCAATCAATCTATCAATCTCATTAACAATCTATTTATCTATCTATCTATATGTTTACCTATCTATCTAATTATCTACCTATGTTTCTGTCATATTATATATTAATATATCCTTTTGTCTATCTACCTATTTATCCATCTTTTCATCTATCTATCCTTTTATCTATTCATCTATCTATCTGATTATCTATTTGTCTATATATCCAACTTTATATCCATCAATCTATCCATCAATCAATTAGTCTTTATATCTATTTATATATCCATATAATTATCTATCTTTCAATTTGTCTTACTTTCTATCTATTATTTTGTCTATTTATTTTTCTTTCTATATGTCTATCTATCTGTCTATCTATATATCTATCTATATATCTATCTATATATAAATATCTGTATTAATCTATCTATCTATTAATTTGTCTATATATCTATTAGTCTGTCAATCAATCAACCAATCAATAAATCTTTCTGTCTATCTATCTATCATTATATCTATCAGTCTATCTATATATCATCGATCTATTTTTTTTTATTTTTATGTCTATCGATCTATTTACCTATCTAACTATCTATATATCTATATTTCTATCTATTTATCTATCTTTCTACCTAATAATCTATCTTTCACTCTATCTATCTATAGATCATTCTGTATATCTATCTATCTATCTACCATCTCTCCATCTATCAATCATACTTTCAAATAATATAAAAATCTATCTATCAATTTTTCTAACAATTTATCTCTCAATTTATTTATCAATCTTATTATCAATATGTCTATATATCTATATATAAATTTGTCTATCTATCTATCTATCTATCTTTCTTTCTACCTACTTTTCTTTCTTTAACTCTATCTATCTAACTGTATATCTATCTATATATCTATCTGTCTATCAATCTATTTATCTATCAATCAATATAAAAATCAATTTATCAATTTTTGTAACAATCTATCTTTCAATTTATCTATCAATCATATTATCAATATGTCTATCAATTTGTCTATTAATCTGACTATCTATCAATCTATCCATCTATTTGTCAATTTATCTATTTATTTATCTATCTATCTATATGCCTATCTATCTGTATATATATATATCCATCTATCTATATATCTAATTATTTTATATTCTACATGTATATCTATTGATCTATCTGTATGTCTGTCCATCTATCTATCTTTATATCGATTTGTATTTCTATCTGTCTATCAATGTATGTTTCTATCTATCTATCTGTCTATTAATCTTTCTATATATCCATCTGACTAACTATATATCCATATATCAAACCATCAATCTATACGTCTTTCTATTAATCTATCTAATAATTTATTTGTCTATCTATCTGTCTATCTATATATCCATATATCGATCTGTCTATCTATCCATCTATCTATATGTCTTTTTATTTGTCTTTAAATTTTGTCTATCTACCCATCTATCTGTCTTTTTATCTAACTTTCTATTTGCCTGTCTTTTTGTATGTCTATCTATCTGTATATTTGTTTGTCTATTTGTCTATCTAATAATCAATCAATCTATCTATCTATCATCTATCTATCTATCTATATATCTATCAATCATTTTATCTATCTATCTATCTATCAATATAACTATCGATCTATAAATCAATCTATCTATTTGTTTTTCTATCTGTCTGTCTTTATGTCTATCTATCTGTATATATGTACTATATGAGTCTGTATATCTAATTGTTCATCTATCTATATATCTGTCTATCTATTTGTCTATGTATTTGTTTGTCTATCTATTTATCTATCTATATATCTATCTATCTATGTATCTATCTTTGTATCTATCTATATGTATATTTATCTATCTATCTGTCTATCTGTCTTTCTATATAAATGTATATATGTCTGTTTATCTATCTTTCTATTTATCTATTTATCTATCTTTCTTTCAATCTATATATCTATCTATCTGTCTATCATTCTATGCATCGACCTATCCATCTATATGACTATTTATCTATCTGTTTATCTATATATACATGTATATTACTATCTATCTGCCTATTTATCTAACTTTCTATCTATAAATATATCTATCTATATATTTAGTTGTCTATATAAATATATATATATATATTTGTCTATCTATATATCTATTTGTGTGTACATCTATCTATTTATATCTTTGACTATCTATCTGTCTATCTTTCTATCTATCTGAATGTCTATCTATCTATCTATCTTTCTTTCTATTTATCTATCTATTTGTATATCTATGTATCTATTTGTATATCTATGTATCTATTTATATATCTCTCTATCTATATATTTATCTTTTTGTGAATCTATCTATCTATTTATTTATCTATCCAATTATCTATATGTCATCAATCAATCAATCAATCTATCTATTTATCTGTCTATCTATCTGTTTGTCTATCTATCTATCTATCTATCAGTCTAATAATCAATCAATCTATCTATATATCTTTTTGTCTATCTATTTATCTATATATGTGTCTTTCTATTCGTCTATCTATCTGTCTATCAATCTGTCTATCAATCTATCTATCATTGTGTCTATGTCTTTGTTTATAAATTTGTCAATTAATCTATCTATAAATCTCTCTATCAAACTATCTATTAAATTGTCTAATAATCTATCAATTAATCTTTCTATTAGTCTTTCTATCAATCTCTCTATACATCTATTTATATATCTAACTAACTTTTTGTGTAATATCTATCTAACTATCTGTCTATCTATTTGTCTATGTATTTGTATTTCTGTCTATCTATCTATTTATTTATCAATCTATCTATTTATTTATCCATCTATCTATCTATTTATCTATCCATCTATCTATCAATCATTCTATCTATTTGTCAATCTATCCATCAATCAACCATCTATCTATCCATCTATCGATCAATATATCTATCTATCTATCTATCTTTTTATTAATCTGTCTATCTATAAGTCTATCTTTATATCTATCTATATGTCTATCTATACATTTATCTTTCTAGTTATATTTCTATCTATCAATCTTTCTTTCTATCTGTCTTTCTATTTTTCTATCTATTTATCATTTTATATGACTTTCTATCTATGATTCTATCTGTTTAAATATATATATATATATATATATCTATTTATATATCTGTTCATTTATCTTTCTATTTTACTATATATCAATGTATCTTTGTAAGTCTATCTATCTGTCTATCTATTCATCTATCTATTTATACTATCTAGAATCAATATATCTTTCTATCTAACTGGTTGTCTATATGTCTGTGTATCTTTCAGTCTATCTATGTGTCTATCTTTCTATCTATCTATTTGTCTATCAGTCTACATATTTGTCTATCTATAAGTATGTTATTTCTTTCTCCATCTGTCTAACTATCTATCTATATATTAATATGTCTATCTATCAATTTGTTTATCTATATATCTGTCTACTTGCCTATCTATCTATCTATCTATGTGTCTATCTATCTGGTTTTATGTCTATATATTTGTCTATCTATCTGTATATCTATATTTTTATTAATCTATCTATCTATCTATTTGTGTGTCAACTTATTTATTTATTTGTCTATCTATTTATCAGTGACTATTGTAATCTATCTATCTATCTATATGTCTATATATCTATTTATCTTTTTATCTATCTATCTATCTATATATCTATCTATTTATTTGTCTTTCTATTTATCAATCAATATAACTATTTATAATTCGATCTCTTATCAATCTATCTATATATGTGTCTATCTACCTATCTTTCTATCTATTTATCTTTTTTTCGATCTGTCTATCATTCTATCTATTTGTCTATATATCGACGAATCTATTTGTCTATCTATCGACAAATCTATTTGTCTTTCTACTATCTTTTAATCTATCAGTCTATCTATTTGTCAATATATCAATCTAGCTATCTATCTATCATTGTATCTATTTATCTATCTATATATCTATTTATATGAATATATCTGTCTAACTATATTTCTAACTATAAATTTATCTCTCTATTTAACTATTTGTCTATCTATTTGTCTATCTATATGTCTATGTATCAATCTATTTATATTTCAATCTATCTTTCTATCTTTCTACCTTTCTATCTACCTATCTATTTGTATATCTATCAAATCATGTATTTTTCTATCGACCTGTCTACCTATTTATCAATCAATCAATCTATTTATCCATCTGTTTATCTATCTATCTATGTATCTATCATTATATCAATTTTTATATATATTTATTTGTTTATCTATCTATCTATATGTGTGTATATCTATCTATCTATGTGTCTATCTATCTATATGATTATCTATCTATCTTTATATCTATCTATCTATCCATCTATATGTCTCTATCTGACCATCAATCTATCTATATATCTATCTATCTATATGTCTCTATCTGACCATCAATCTATCTATTTATCTATCTATCTATCTATATGTCTATCTATTTGCCTATCTATCTATTTATTTATTTGTTTATCTTTATGTCCTTATATATGTCTATCTATCAATCTATCTATGTATCTTTTTATCTAGCTATATATCTATCTAGTAGTTTATCTATCTATTTATCTTTCAATCTATCTATCTATATATTTGTATGTCTGTTTGTCTAACTATCAATCTATCTATATATGTGTCTATCTATCTTTGTAACTATCATTTGTCTATCTCACTATTTTCCTATCTATCTATCTATCAATCTATCTGTCACTATATCTATCTATATATCTATCTACTTGTCTCTCATTCTATTTATCTATTGTTTATCTATCTATTTATATATCTATCTAACTTTCGTTCTATCGATCTGTCTATTATCTATATATGTATTTATTTATCTATCTATCTAACTTTAGATTTATCTATCTATTTAAATGTCTATCTATATGTTAATTTATCTTTTTATATATCTATCTATTTATCTATTTATCAATCAATCAATCAATCTAACCATATATCTATCTATATGTCTATCTATATTTTAATATATATCTCTCTAACTATTTGTCTATCTATCTATCTATGTATCAATCTGTCTATCTATCTATCTATTTGTTTATCTATCAATCTATTTATTTGTCTATCAATTTATCGATCTATCAATCTACCAGTCTATATATTAGTATATCTATTTATCTATCTATATCTTTATCTATCTATCGAAATATCTATCTGCCTATCTGACTATCTTTCTGTCCATTATCTATCTATTTATTTGTCTATCTATTTATCTATCCATTTATCTATATATCTTACTATCTATTTGTCTAGCTTTTTATCAATATATCTATATATGTATCTATCTATCTGTCAATTATCTATCTATGTATCTATAGATCTATATATCTATATTGAATTTGTCTTTCTATCTAATTATTTGCTATCTATTTCTTTATCTATCTATTTATATATTTACCTATCTATCTATCTATCTCTTTATTTGTCTATTTTTATGTCTCCCTATTTGTCTATCTATATATCTATATGTATATCTATCTTTCACTCTATCTATATATCTATCTTTCTATTTATCTACATGTCTATCTATTTGTCTATTATATAAATATCTATCTATCTATTTGAATATCAAACTATCAATCTATCTTTTTATTTATATATTTCTATCATATAATATCTATCTATCTATCTATCTGTGTATATATCTCTCTATATGATGTCTATCTATCTTTTTAGCTATCTGTCTATCTATTTATTTATTAATCTATTTATCTACAAATCTATCTATCTATCTATCTATCTATCTTTCTTTCTTTCTTTCTATCTATCTGTCTATCTAATTTTATATCTATTTATCTATCTTTCTATAAACATGTCTATCAATCTGTCTAACTATCTATCTAACAATCTATTTATCTATCGATATGTCGATAAATATATCAATCAATCTATTTATCTATCTTTTTGTCTATCTATTTATCTGTCTATCTATCTATCTATCTATCTATCAATATATTTGCATATCAATATATATATATATATATATATATATATATATATATATATATATCTATCTATATTTCAAAAATCTATCTATCTATCTAACTATCTATCCATATGTTTATCTATCTATCAATCTATTTGCATATCTGTATATCTATCAATATATATTTCATTCTTTCTATTTATCTAACTATCTATCTATCTAACTAACTATCTATCTGTCTATCTTTCTATCTATCTATCTATCAGTCTTATTATCTATATATCTTCATTCTATCTTTCTTTGTAGTTTTCTATCTATCAATCACTCTATCTGTCTATCTATCTATTTATCTATTTATTGATCTATCTATCTATCTAAAATTTATATCTATCTATCTTTTTGTCTATCTATCATCATCTATGTGTCTATTTGTGTCTCCATGTTTATCTATCTTTCTGTCTATCTGTATATTATGAAGCAATCTTTCGTCTATTGTCACTTTATTTGTATGTCAATATATCTGTCATTCTGTTTATCTATTA
>JAREIK010001114.1:25300-186595 GCA_029783825.1 Sapria himalayana
ATATATCATAGATAGACAGACAAATAGACAAATAAATAGAGAGATGGATAAAAAAATATATAGACAACTAGAAAGATAGATAAACCGACAAATAGACACATAGATAGATAGAGAGATTGACAATTAGATAGATAGTTATACAAAAAAGATTTAGACAGTTAGATATACAGACTAATAGATAAATGGATAGATATATAAAAAAATTATTAGATAGATTGTAGGATAGGTAGATAGAAAGACACATAGACAGATAGAAAGATTGATTGATACATTAACATAGAGATAGACAGATACACTTATAGTTTGATAGACAAATAGAAAGACATATAGAGAAATAGACAGATAGATATATAGATAAATAGAATGATTAATAGATTGATAGAAAGATAGATAGAAATATAGTTAGACAGATAGATAGAAAGATATTTTGATAGTTTGATAAACAAGAAGTTACACAAGTAGATAGATAAATAGATAGAAAAATAGATAGATAGGACAAATAGATAGACAGATAGATAGACAAATAATAGATTAATAGATAGATATATATAGATATATAGAGAGATATACATATAGTTAGATATACATATTGTTAGATAGATAGAGATATTTACATATAGATAGATAAATAGATAATAGATTTAAAAATTGATAGATAGAAATATAGAAAAAAAAGATAGTTTAACAGATAGATAAGCAGATAGTTAGATGGATAGATAGATAGATAGATATTAGATAATAGATAGAAAGATAGAAATATACACAAATATATTGATTATCAGATAAATAGATATATAGATATATAGGTAGGTAGAAATATGGACAAATAGATAGATTAATAATTAGATTGTTAGATAGTTTGATAGATAGATAGATTGACATATTTATAGACATATTGATAAACAGATTGATAGAAAGGTTGATAGACTTATAGATAGACAGATATACAGATATATAGTAAATGATAGATAGATATACTAATATATATATATATCGACAAATAGATCGATAGATTTTTAGATAGATAAAAAATTAGATTATTAGACAGACAGATAGATAGATAGATATACCTACAGATAGAAAGATTGAGAGATAAATAGATTAATATAAAGACATATAGATAGATAGATGGGTAGCTAGATAGACAAATAAATAGACAGATAGATAGTCAGACAGATAGATAGTCAGACAAATAGATATATAGATAGATAGATAGATAAATAAATAAATAGACATAATGATATACATATCGACAGACAGATAGTTAGTTAATAGATAAACACATTGACGAAAATTTAGACAGGCATATTAATACTTATATAGGTAGATAGCTATATAGATAGATAAACATATAAATTTATACATAAATAGAAAAATAGATATATAGATAGATAGATATATAGACAGATAGATAGACAGATAGACAAAAAGATAGATAGATAGATAGACAGACAAATAGACAGGTTGATATACATATAAATAGATAAATAGCTATATCGATTGATAGACAAATAGATTGATAGATAAATAGAAAATTATATTGATATACCAAAAGATAGACAGACAGACAGATAGATAAATAGTAAGATATACAAATGGATATATAAATAGATAGACAGATAAATAGATTGATAGTTAGATAGATAATATATAGATAGATATATAGATAAATTGATAGAGAGACAGATAGATAGAAAGAAAGATAAGAAGATATTTCAAAGATAGATATAAAGATAGATAGAGAGATAGATACATATACAGATAGATAGATAGATATATAGATAGATATATAGATAGATATATAGATAGATAAATAGACCTTTAGATAGACAATATATACATCGATAGATAGATAGAGCGACACATAATGAGATATATAGTTAGACAAATAGATAAATAAACCGATACATAGACAAATATACAGATACATAGACAAATATACATATAGATAGACATATAGATAGATACACAAATAGATAGGCAGAAAGATATATAGATTTTTTAAAGAGATAGATAGATTGACAGATAGACATATATAAATATAAATAGATAGATAGATAGACAGATAGATATTCAGATAGATAGACAGATTGGTAGATTGTTTGATAAATAAATAGTTAGATAGATAGTTTAACAAATAGATAGATATGTAGATAGAAAGACAAACAGACAAATAGATAAATATATAGAAAGACAGATATATAGACATATGGATAGACAAATGTATAGATGAATATATATATATATATATATATATATATATATATATATATATATATATATATATATATATATAAACATAGATACACAAATAGATATATCAGATAAAAATTTAGTTTTACAGACAGATAGATAGATCTATAGATAGATAGATAGATAGATAAACAGACAGATAAATAAGTAGATAGATAGTTATATATATAGATAGATAGATACATTGATATATAGATACTTGAATAATTAGACAGATAGAGTGACAGATCGATATACAAATTGAAAGATATATAAATAGATAGATAGTGAGATAAATTTACAATTATAAAGATACATAGTTAGACATTATGAAAAATAGATTGTTTGACAGAAAAATAGCAAGATATATAGATAGATAGATAGGTAGAGAGATAAATAGATTGAAATATAGGCAAATATAAAGACAAATAAATAAATAGGAAAACAAATATACAAATAGATAGATACATAGAAAGATAGAAAGACTGATAAGAAAATATATAAAAAGATAGATAGGTAGATAGATAGAAAGACATACAGTTAGATAGATAGACATACAGAAGACAAAAACATAAAAAGAAATAAAGATATATAGATAGACATATAGAAAAATAGATAGAAAGATAGACATACAAAGAGATATAATAATAGGCAAATAGGTAAATAGATAGATATATAGATAAGAGATATATAGATAGATAAATAAATAGATAGTTAGATAGATAAATAGATTAATGGAGTGATAGATAAATAGATAGATTGATAGACAAATAGATATATAGATAGACATATATATATATACACACACATACAAATTGATTCAGAAATTGGTATAGAGATTGATAGATGGATTGATAAGAAAATTGATAGACAAATTGATATATTTATTATAAATAGATTGATAATAGATTGAAAAATAGATAGATAGATAGATATAAAGAATTGATAGAAAGATAGATAGATAAATAGACAAATTATTAGATAGATAGATAAACATATAGATATACAAATAGATTGAAAAAGGTTAGACAGATAGATTGACATATAGATAGATAGATAAACATATAGTTCAATAGATAGATAGACAGATAGATAAATGGTTTGACATACATAGATAGATATATAGATAAATTGATAAATAGATAGAAAGATATATTGATAGACTGATAGTTAGACAGATAGATAGAAAGATAGATTGATAGACAGATAGATAGACATATAGATAAATATATATATATATATATATATAAAGGTAGATAGATAGATAAATTGATAGATAGATAAATAGAAAAATATATAGATATATAGACAGACTGATAGATAGATAGATACAAAGATTGATAGACAAATATACGAATAGATTGACAAATAGATAGGTAGATAGATAGACAGATAGATAGATAAATGGATAGATAGAAAGATAAATAGACAAATAGATAGATAGACATAAAAACAAATAGATAGATTTATATTAGAAAGGTGAAAGACTTTAGTGAAATAGATAAACAGTTATTTGAAAGACAGATAGACAAATAGATAAATAGATAGATGGATAGTTAGATTTCTAGATAGATAGACAAATAGATAAACAAACACATAGATAGACAGATAAATAGATCTATATATATACATATAGGATAGATAGAAGGTCAAATAGATACAAAAACACATAGACTGATAGTTAGACATATAGATAGAGAGATAGTATACAAATAAATTGATAGATTGATAGAAAAATTAATAGATCAAAAGATAACAAATAGATAGATAGATATAGACATATATAAAGATAGATTGATAATTAAATTGATAGATATGTTGATAGAAGGATTTATAGATAGAATGATAGACAGAATGAAAAACATATTGATAGACAGATTGATAGATAGATTGATAGACAAATTGATAGAAATATATATATATAAGGATTGATTGATTGATTGATATATAGATTAAAGGATAAATAAAAATTTAGATAGATGGACAAATAGATAGTAAGATTTTAAACAAATAGATTTATACTCAGATAAATAGATAGATAGGTAGTTAGATATATAGATAGAAATAAAGATTGATTGATATATAGATAGACAGATAGATAGATAGACAAATAAATGGATAGAAAGAAAGATAAATATATAGACATAATGATAAATAGATATAGATATAGATAAACAGATAGACAGATAGACAGTCATATTGACAAACAAATAGATATACAGAAAGAAATAGAGATAAATAGATAAATAAATAGATAGACACATAGATAGATATATAGATTTATAGATAAATCCATAGATATATAGAAAAATAGACAAATAGATAGACATACACATAGATAGATAGATGATAGATATACAAATAGACAAACAGATATGTAGATATATAGACAAGTAGATGAAAGATTAATAGATAGAAATATAACCAAACATCTAGTCAGACAGATAGATAGATACTTAGACAAAAACATAGACAGATAGACACACAGACAAACAGACAAACAGATAGATAGATAGATAGATTGATTGATTGATTGACAAACAGAAAAGCTTAGAAATAAATATAAAGTTATATTGATTGATACATTGATAGTTAGATAGATATACATATAGACATTCATATAGATAGATAGATAAATTGATAGACATACAGATAGATAAAAAGATAGATAGATAGATAGACAGATATATAGATAGACAGATATATAGATAGACAGACAGATACATACATACATAAATAGATAGACATAAAGATAAATAGATAGATAAATAGATTGGTAGACATATTGATAAATAGATTGATAGACAGATTGATAGATAGATAGATTGATATATTGAAATATATATTGCAAGACATAAAGATAGACAAATGGATAGCAAGATTGATCGAGAGATAGATATATAGATAGACAGACAGACAAATAGATAGATAGATAGACAGATACTTACATACATAAATAGATAGACATAAAGATAAATAGATTAGTAGACACATTGATAAATAGATTGATAGGTAGATTAATAGACATATTGATTGACAAATTGAAAGATATATTCCAAGATAGAAAGATAGACAAATTTATAGAAAGATGATAGAGAGATAAATATATAGATAGACAGACAGATTGATTGATTGATTAATTGATTGATTGATTGATAGATAGATAAATATATAAATATAGAGTTAGATAGAGAGACACATATATAGATAAATAGAAATATAGACTGACAAATCTATAGACAGATAAATAGATAGATAGATAGAAAAATAGATAGACAAATAAATCGATAGATAGATAGATATACAGATATATAGACATGTAGATAGATAAATAGATAGATAAATATACAAACATATATGTAGATTGATAAATCAATAGACAAATAAATAAACAAATATATAGATATATGGATAGATAGGTAGATAATTTGACAGATATATAGATATATAGATATATAGATAGATAGTTAGATAGAGAGTTATACAAATAGATAGATAGGTAGATAGATAGATAGTTAGTTAGTTAGTTAGATATATAAAATGATAGATAGATAAATAAATAGATAGATAAACAAATATATAGATAGATAGATATAAAAATAATTAGATAGATAGATAGATAGATATATAGATAAATAGTTAAACTTATAGATAGACATATCGATAGACAGATAGATAGATAGATAATTAAATAGACAGGTAGATAAACAAATATATAGATAAATAGTTATACAAATAGATAATTAGATAGACACATGGATAGATAGATAGATAGATAGAAAGGTAAATATATAAGAGATAGATACATAGATAGATATACAGATAGATAGATAGATAGACAGATAGATGGACATGTAGAATGATGAATAGACAAAAAGATAGATTGACAGATAGATAGTCGATAGATATACACATATAGATAGATAGACATATAGATAAACACATAGATAGATAAGTAGATATGTAGATAGAAAGATAGATAGACAGATAGATTGATAGATAGATATATGTAAAGATAGACAGACAAATAGACAGAATGAGAGACTAACAAATAGATAGCATATAAATAAATAGATAGATAGAGAGATAGACACAAATAGACATATAGATATTTAGACAGATAGACAGATAGATATATAGACATATAGAAAGACAGATAGATAGACTAAGAGATAGACATATAGACAAATAGATAGTCATATAGATAGAAATATAGATAAACATACAAACAAATAGAAATATAGTTAGATAGACATATTGATTTGTAGATCGATATTTAGATAGTTAGATATATATTTATATAAATAGATAACAGATAGATAGACACAAAGATAGACGGATTGATAGACATATATATAGACAAAAAAATAGAGAGATAGTCAGACATATAGACATAAAAATAGACAGACATATAGATTGACAAATAGATAGCTAGACATATAAATAAATAGACATACGAATAGAAAGATATATTGATAGAAAGATAGACATATAGATAGATAGATGGAGAAATATATAAAAAGATAGACAGATAGATATAAATAAAGATAGATAGACAGATTGAATGATTGATTAATAGATAGATAGGTTGATAGGCAGATAGATAGAATGATAGATAGAGAGATTGACAGATAGATTAGTAGTCTGATAGAGAGGTAAACACACAAATAGATAGACATATAGATAGATAGACACACAAATAGATAAACATATAGATATATAGACAGACAGACAGACAAGTAGATAGATAGATAGATAGACACACATATATACAAATAGAAAGATAGACAATTAGATAGATACTTAGATTAATAGGTCAAAAAAAAGATAGATTGATATACAAATAGACAGACAGATATAAAGACAAAGATAAAGATGGATAAAAAGATGGATTGATATATGGATAGAGAGATCGATAAATAGATGTATAGATAGATGGATAGATAGATTATTAAAAAGTTTGATAGATAGGCCGATATATGAATGAATAAATTGATAGATAAATAGATGGATATAGTTAGATATAAAAATAGTTAGATAGATAGACAGATATATAGATAGACTATTAAATAGAGAAATAGATAAATAGATAGAAAGATAGATAGGTAGATAGATATATAAACATATAGATTATAGACAAATAGATAAATATATAGATATATTAATATATGATAGACAGATTGATTAATAGATATATATATATATATATATATATATATATATATAGTCATAAAGATATGAAGATAATTACATAAAGATAGACTGATAGATACATAGATATGTATACAAATAGATAAATAGATATATTGTTATGTTGATAGATAAATAGACAAATAGATAGATAGAACAAAAGATATATAAATATGTAGATAAAAATACATATAGATAGATAGATGGATAAAGAAATTGATCGAGAGATGATAGACATATACATAAACAAATAGTTAGATAAATTGATTGATTGACAAATAAATAGATAGATAAAAGATAGATAGATAGATTGATAAAAAGATTTTGAATAGATGAATAGATAGACAAATAGATAGTTAGATAGATAGATGAAAAGATAGAAAGATAGATAGAAAGATACATAGACATATAGATAAATAGATAGATTGATAGATAGATAGACAAATAATTAGATATTTCGATAGACATTTAGATGATAAATAGATAGAGAGATAGATAGATAATAGAGTGATAAATAGATAGACAAAAAGATAGATTGATAGACAAAAAGATAGACAGATAGATCTTCCGGATAGATAGTCAGAGAAATAGAAATAGAGATAGATGGATAGATAGACATATACATAGATTGATAGATAGATGGATATATAGATGGATAGATAGACTTATAGTTAGAGGATACATAGTTGGAGAGATATATAGATAAATAGATTGATTAATGTCTAGACAAATAGATAGAAAGATGCACAGAAAGTTAGACAGAGATAGATAGAAAACTAGATATATATATATATATATATATATATATATAGACATATAGAAAGATAGATTGATATACACATAGATAGAATGATAATTAGATAATCAAAATGATAAATAGATGGATAGATATGTAGATAGATAAATAGATAGATATATAGATAAATAGATAGTTAGATAGAAAGACAGACAGACAAATAGACAGATAGATAGATAGACAAGTAGACAGAAAGATAGGAAAATAAATAGATTGAAAAATAGATAGATAGATAGAAAGATAGTCAGATAGATAAATAAATTTATAGACAAATATATAGAAATATAGTTAGACATATTGATAGATAGATGAATAGTCACATAGTTAAACCGATAGATTGACATATTGATAGATAGATAGTCAGATAAAAATATAAACAAATAGATAATAGAAAGATAGACATAAAGATATACAAATTATTAAAAAAATAGATTGATAGACATATAAATAGATAGATAGATAGATTGATTGATTGATTGATCCACAGATAGAAATATATACAAATTGATAAACACATATAGATTCATAGATAAACAGATAGACGGGATGATAGATAGATAAAGAGACATCATAGACATATATATAGACATTTAAATTGATAGACACATAGATAGACTGATAGATAAATAAATACACTAATAGATAAACTATCAGATAGACATATAAATATACAAACAGGTAGGTAGACAGATAGATAGATAGACAAATACATAGATAGACAGGCAGATAGATAGATAGATAGATAAACAGATAGATAAATAGATAAATAGAAAGATAGTATTAAAAATAAATAGAGAGATAGATAGATAGTTAGATAGATAGACATATAGATAGATTACTAGACAAACATAAAGACAAACATATGAATAGATATTACTGTATATGTAATTTGTTTTTTGATAATCTATTTGTATAACCAAATGATTCTGTTTTAATATCTTCATGTAAGTGCAGGAAAGAAAATATTAAGAGGCCAGAGATGCAGCAGGAGCAAAATAATGGAGGTCCCAATGTGGTTAAATGAACCGAAATAATATTTTAATTATAAATGTTTGTAATTTTAATTTCTGGTAGCTATTTTTTGGACTCGGCGGACTCATCATCATCCCTCTCTCTTCTCTCTATGTGATTTATCGTGACTGTTCTGTGCTGCATACTATAAGACTATATTTTGGTTGGTTTAATATGTAATGCATAAGTATTTTCTAGTGTATGTAGCTAGTCGTACTGAGTGACTAGCGAACCATGTTTATTTTCGGTGTTTATTTCACATTTTTGAATGTATCGTGGTTGGTTGCTAGATTGGATATATATATATATATTGCTTGTTTCCTATTGTTTCTGTTGTTTCTGTATCTTAATTCACTACTGTGGAAGTGCAATTGCCCAACAGATATATATATATATATATATAGACGGATAGACAAACAAAAAGGCCATCTTATGAATAGATAGATAGAGATATATATATATATATAGATATTTAGATTGATAAATAGGCAAATAGATTGACTGACACACGGATAGATAGATAGATAGACAAATAGCCATGTATATATACAGACAGATTAATAGATAGACAGATAAATAGATAGATAGACAAATAGATAGATAGGTAGATAAAAACATAGACAGATATATATATATATATATATATATATATATATATATATATATATATAAAGAAATAGATAGACAGATTGATAAAAATATAGATATATAAATAGACGGACATATAAATATATAGATAGTCGGACATATAGACAGACATATAAATAGATATATATACAAACTAATAGATAGACATATAGACAAACATATATATTGATTGATTGAAAGACAAATAGATAGACTGATAGGCAGATAGATTGATAGATTGATAGATAGATAGAAAGACAGATATACAGATGGATAGATAGATAGATAGGAAAATATATATACAGATAAATAAATAAATAGATACAGATACAGATAGACAAATAGAAAATTGATATATAGACAAATATATAGATAGATAGACAAATAAGTAGATAGTTAGACAGACAAATAGATAGGTAGGATACTAACAAATAGAAATATAAAAAGATAGATAGAAAGATATATAGACAGAAAAATATAAAGAGATATTGAAAAAAAGATAGAAAGATACAAACATAGATAGATAGATGGATTGATGGATGGATAGATAGTTAGAGAGAAGGATAAAAAGATGAAAAGATAGATGGATAGATAGTTGGATATATAGCACTATAAGAAAAATCCCAAATAGGTAAAGAATATACCCTAGCAAATTGAAAATTTTTTATCGCTAAATAGGATATAACAATGGGTTAATGATGGGACCTTTTCCAATCTAAAGTGCCCGTCATTTAAAATTAACCAATGAAAGACACCCTAGCTAAATAATTTTAGCGACTGAAAATTTACTAGCTAAAATACAGATTTCCCTAGCTAAATTAGCAAGAAAAAATTCCCTAACTAAATTAGCAAAGGAAAAAACCCTATCCATTTTCATTCCAAAAGTAATTTCACAATTTTTTTTTTCAAAAAATTTAATTAAATAATTTAATATTTTTATATTAAATTGAAAAAAAATAGAAACTATAAATGATAATTTATAAATAAGAAAAAATAAAATCATTTAATAAATTATTTTGATACAATATTTTACATTTTATTCATTAATATAACAACAATATAACAAAATTTTATTACATCTTATTCATCAATGTTTACATGATAGTGCATAAAGTATATCTATCCGTGCATTGACGGTACTTTCTTTCCCTTAGCTCCTCTGATCACCATCTTTCTGCTACGACAAAGCTGTCAGAGTCATCGGTCGGGGTGCATCATGTCTAGTAAAAAAATTTTTCACTTCTACAAGCTTCGTATGGGGAACATACGGTACCATATCTCTATGAAATTTAAACCAGTCAATAAAATCAAAATATATAATTAAAAAATGTTATGTTTTAATAAATATATAATATTATAGTATATATGTACATATATACTGCAGTGTATATGTACATATATACTAGCATTTTGCTAGTTACATATATTACTGCAATATATGTACATATAAACTATTGTATTATATATACATATATACTGAGTATATATATACTCAGTATATATGTACAAATATAACTATAGTAGTATATGTACATATACTGTGTATATACATATATATATATATATAGTATATACGTACGTATATGCCGAGCATATACATACCTATATATCGAGTATATAAGTACGTATATACCACATTTGTTGCTACTGTTGCTAATGCTGATAAAAAATTTGGGGCTGTCGATGATGCTCTACTGATGGACTTCCCTGCCAACCACTTATTTTGAGATTGAGCGAGTTTTTGATAAGACGGTGAGTTGCTTCTCCCAAAATGGGACTCGATATTCCTCCTAGCACTCACAGCCTGTAAAAATGGGGTAATGTTACATTTTTCCTTTCGATTAAATATAGTTTTGTGAAATCTAATGAAATTACATGACACTACACGAGCATCATCATCATCATCATCATCCTAAGACCTGGTATAATTAGAACCAATCATTGTAGAATCTATAGCAATAAAACTTATTTCCTCATACATAGACTTTGTACCATGTGATAATTGCATATTTACACAATTACTAAAAGATTTAAGAACAACTTATATATACCTGGCTAGCCTGGACCAGAAATATCTTTGTCCAACATCCTTAGGGAATGTCTAATATCCATGGCGTTTATGACCTGATCAGTAAACAATGCACGATGATGACCCAACTAGCCCTAGCAATTATATATTCAAACGTGTGTGTGTGTGTGTGTGTAAATGGGTGTGTATGTATGATAATACATACATGTCTACAAAAAAATATATGCACCCACTTAAGTATATAATCGCTATATACGTATGTATATACCGAGTATATACGTACGTATAAATATAATCACATAGCCTCAGATTACTACAAGAAAATATCAATTTAGCTAGGAAATTTTAAATAAGCATCAATCCCTAGCTAAAATGAAAGGGATTAGCTAGGGAATAGTAAGGGATTTATGATTTTTCTTTGAAAAAAAATAGCAACGTATTAGTGAGGGAAAAATTTTCGTAAATTGTGCTCAAAAAAATCAGGGATATTAACGACGGATTTTGCGTCGGAAAATTTTCGTATCTTCCGCTCAAGAAAAGTGTGGATTTTATCTACAGATTTAGCAACAGATTTTCCCTTGCTAATAAAATCCTTAATTTAGTGATAGATTTGGCGAAAATTTTCTTTTGCTAATAAAATCTTTGATTTAGTGATGAGTTTTCCCTCGCAAATAAAATCCTTGATTAAGTGACGGATTTAGCGATGGATTTTCCCTTGCTAATAAAATCTTTGATTTAGTGACGAATTTAGCAAGGAATTTTTCATCGCTAATTTAAATCCTTGATTTAGCAATGGATTTTTCCTTGCTAATAAAATCCTTGATTTAGTGCCGAATCTAGTAACAGATTTTTCCTTGCTAATAAAATCCTTGATTTATCTACACATTTAGCGATGGATTTTCCCTAACTAATAAAATCAGTAATTTAGCTATGGATTTAGTGATAGATTTTCCCTAGCTAATAAAATCCTTATTTTAGCTACGAATTTAGCGAGTGAATATCCCTAGCTAATAAAATCCATAAATTAGGGACGGATTTAGTGACGGATTTAGTGACGGAATTACTCTATAAATTAAAATACTTAATTTTGCGATGGATTTAGCGACCAGAATTTCTCTAGCTAATTAATTAGAGAATAATTTTTACTAGCTAATTATATCCCGATATAATCTGCCACTAATATTTTCGTAATTTCTATCCAAAGAAAAATGAAGATTTTAGTGACGGAATTTCTCTAGATAATTATTCACGATGGATTTTCCATAGCTAATTTATATCCGTCACTAAATAATTATCTGAATTTATTTTTTTATTAGTTTATATACAATTAGAATCGATAATTCTTTAAATATTTTTTTTCAAAATATATACATTTAGCTAGGGATTTTCTTTAGTAATTTGGATTAGTTATAAAATCTATTGCTACTCTTCAATGATATTTTTTAAGCATTATTTATTTTAATATTTTATCTAATTTTCTATATTAAATGTATGTAATGGTCTATATATGAGTGATCCTTGAATTACACAATCATCTCATATAATAATTTAAATTTGATATAATAACAAAATAATAAATATATAAATACTAATAAAATTTTATATTAAATATGATTAAAATAATATTTTTTTGATTATTATTTAATTAAAATATTATACTTAATTTTATCTGAACTATTTATTTATGATATTTAAATATTTGTATTACAAAACATTATATAAATTATTATATAATTATTATATTTAAAAAATATTTTAATTAATAAATAAAAATTACAACTATTAAAAAACTAAAATAAACAATTGTTTGTTTTAAACAAATTTATAAAATTATATGAATAAATGAATAAATAAGTAAATATTTATAAAAATAAAAGTATAAAATAATATTTTTATTATTTTATGAATTTTTAAAAAATATAATGACTAAAAGTTTTTAAATTTTTGAATTATAAAAAATAATTTTAAATTTTTCATAAAATTTAAAACAAAAAAAGTTGATATTTTAAGATTAATATATTGTTGTTTTAATTACAATAAAATAATTTTGATGATTTAAAAAAATTAATATTTCAGTGTGGTTATTAAATGAACACTTCAAACATTAAGAATTATAATGATTAAAAGATTTAAATTATATGCTTTTATAATTATTTCATATTATATTAATAAAAAATAAATTGAATTCTTATAAATTTATAACCATATAATATATGTGTGTGTGTGTGTGTGTGAATACTTTATTATTATATAATATTATTTTATTAATTTATTAAATAATATCATTTATGGTTAAATAGAGATCTATTTCAATTAATTTATTTAAATTATTTATTTTTTATACTTTTATTTGTCTTATTTTTTATATTTTATTTTATAACAGTTGAGTATATATATAAGGTTTCATAAAAATGCTTTTTATCAAAAAGGAAAGCCCACACTCCAAACGGTGCGTTTGATGGTAGCAATAACAATGTGTTTGGGTTCTCACCGGAGATCTACAATGTCATAGCTTACGGTGGTGTTCATATAGACATGAGAACAATGCTTGAAGATTGAGCTCCCATCTACAGGCTCTTGTGTGGGTGAAACCCCCTTTGCTGGCAATTTCGCATCATGACACTTCAGTAGGCTCATATAGGTAAAAGATGTTTTGTGGACTAGATTCATCAGTGGGGGCCATAACAACTGCTATTGCTTTAGGCAACATAAACTGATACGAACAATGAGTGTGTAGATCAACTGATGACATGAAGCAACTCTACGATGGATGCGTATGAATCCAACCAAGAGGAAAGAGTGACAATCTGTCATGTACTTCAAATATTTCTTCTTCACTCAAAATTCAGGTTTATCTTCTTCCACTTGACTTCGAAATTCATGTTTCAATATTTCCATCTCACCTAATACATGTAACAGTCTCTTTTTATAAGTTGTTCTTTCTTTGTGGAATAAAACTTGATAATCATGATGTAATGGAATAGTTTCAGATACCAAACTTGAAAATTTAAGAAGTATAAGTTACAAATCAACTACATTTTTCTTTTCCCTGTATATATTTGCCTGTCTCAAAAGACTATCAGCTATTCTATAGTAATTTCGAAGAGGAATCCAATTATCTACGCCCTGTTGACGAGTTATCTTATTTACATTTATTTCCATCTTCCGCGCTAGCAAATTCACAAAATTCTAAGCATGAATTAGTTCATCCGTAGATGCTACGTTTTCTCCGTAAGTATTTCTGTGGCAATTGCGAACACAAGCTGATGGAAATTCAGGCCAAAACTGTTAGCTGTCAAGGCGACGAATGGAAACAAGAAAGTCCCGCACATATCTTTCTCACACACAAACAACCTACTCGAGAGGTAAACTTAATGTTCGCCTAAAGGAGAGCCGAAGGAGTAGGAGAGTCGGAGGAGAAGGAGAGCCTAAGGTTTCATAGGAAAAAAAATGCTAAAAAATTTTCTATCTCTCAAGCGACGAAAGAGAGCAGAAACATGAGGGAGCAACCTAGAAACCTATCTATAACAAATAACAAGAGTTTACAATGGATGGGGTGTTAGTTCCCAAGTTCCACTAGAATGAAATGAATTTATCTATATTACCAGCCCATGTGATAAAGTATCTCAGAGGAAGACATGAGTATATTTATATTATCAAAAGTAGAAAAAAAATATAGTTTAAGATAAAAAATTTCTAGAATAAAATAAATCTTTTTAAAAAAGGATGTTATATACAAATTAATTTTGTCCATAAAGCTATCAATTGATCGTAATCAATGAAATTACCACATGATCATTTAGCATTAAAATAGATTGATCAATGAACTAAGCAACATGTCTCATAATATATATTATAAGGTGAAGTATATATAATCTCTCATTAAGATGAATAGTCAATACATGTTGATCATAAAGAGAACCCTTCACGCCCGTACCCACCAAAAAATATATTATTAAAAGAAACTTCTTTATCAAAAGTTCTTTCATGCTATCTAGATCAAGGCTCACGCCCTATAATGTTGCTAGAAAGTAAGTGGAATTAGAAGTTGAAATTTGCTGATAGTGCGACCTAATAGTTTCAAAAGATGTTAAAAGTGAATAAACATGTTTTGTTGGAGCTACAATTGGAGTGCTAATTAGGCTATGAATAAGTAAGCTTCTCAATATTTATAAAAATTTAATTAATAGTGTTAAATTCTTAAAGAAATAATTTATTTTTAAAAAAATTTATGCTAAATATTACTCTAAATCATCATTATATATGTTAAATCTATTTATTGAAAGATGAAATACAAAGTTTCTGACATATAAATTAGATTTTATTTTTGAAATACTTTTAAGAATTAAAATATAATGTTACAAATTGTCATGAAGCCATTGTTGATTTATAACAAAAAAAGATTATATATTTATACGATTTAATATTTTTTAATATCGCGTACATAAAATTCAACTTTATTTCAATGTAATGTTCAAATTTTCTGCATTTTATATTGTTTACCTTACAATATCTTTTAAATTCAGCAAAATGTGTTTGAATGATGAATTTAAGAATACACATTCATTATATTACCAAGAGACTCACAAATTAATTTCATATCTAATTTTACCATCAAATGAATGAAATGATGCACATAATGTTGATTTAAGAAAATATTACGACATATAAATCCAAAATATCTATTAGATATTAAATCATAAGTTTCATGTTTGATGTCACATATCTAGTGACTTATATATTGCAATCACTAATGGCATCTCATGTTAGAGACACTAATGATGCCCTTCAAAATTGTTCCTCCGTTACTTTCAAATTAGGTAGTGGAAAGCCATAATATCATTTTTTGAGTGAATCTTTTTGCATTTGCATAATGATAAACCATACTTTAAAATTCTTCTTGTACCTTACATTTCCCTTAAGAAGAAAACAATTTAGATAATTTTTTAATTAGAATTATACATTATTATATAGTTTTATTTAATTGCTTGTAAATATATTTGTAAAAACATTTTTATATTGAAAATAATAGGACACCCTAACATGATCCTCATATAGCATGATTCTATTAAATTTTTCGATAAATTAGTTGTTTATATTAATTGGTACAGAATTGTCTAGCTATCAATATATCATTATAAAATATATTTGGTAACTTATGTTTTTTTTCAATATTTCGTTGTTTACTTCCTTAATAAAAAATGTTTTATAATATTTTCCAGGGTCAGTAATTCAATATCTTGTACCCTCTCTCATAGACTACCATTTAAATGTTTAAAATAATATTTGTATTTGTATATTGAAAACAATAGGACACACTAACATGATCCTTATAAACGATGACTCTATTAAATTTATCGGTAAATTAGTTATTAATATTAATTGGTATAAAATTTTCTATCTATGAAAATGTCATGATAAATTATTATTCGTAACTTATGTTTTTTCAATATTTAGTTGTTTACTTCCTAAATAAAACTTGTTTTATAATATTTTCCAAAGTGAGTTAGTCAATATCTTGCACCGTCTCTCAGATTACCATTTACATGTTTAAAATAATATTTGTATTTGAATTATTTAGCATGCCTTTACAAGTTACTTAGAATTCTAACTTAAACATATCTTATCTATAACAATTACATGTATCTTTGATGTATAACTATAAAAGCTTTATACATAACTAAATTTAAATATATAATTTACAACTTATATTTATTATATATTTGTATATATTATTATATAAAAAGTATTTAACTATATCTATACATATACATAACTATATGTATAGATATATAAAATTATATGAAAAATATATATACCTACATGAAAAAATATAATTTTAACTATAACTACATGTATAACCACATGTAGTTTTATTTATAATTACATGTATAACAACATACAACATTATGTTTAGCTATATGTGTATAATTATATATAAATATTTGTATAACAATATAAAACTCAATATAATTAAATATAACTATTTTTGTCACAATGTACACATATATGTAAATCTATATATTTGTTTATAACTTTATATATATTTATTTATAAATTCCTATAACTACTTGTATGAATACACACTCACACACACACACACACACACATACACACACAACTATATGTTTAACTATATATAACTATTTATAATTATATATACTATATGTATAATAACATATAAATATAAATAATTATATCTTACTATATGTATACCTATAAAAACATTATATGTAACTATATTTAAATATATAATTTACAAATTATATTATATTTACATTTTTATATATTATTATATACAAATGTATTTTACTATATTTATACTTATACATAACTATATGAATAAATATATATAATTATATGTAAAAATATATATACCTGCATCTATAAATATAAGTTTAACTATATGTGTAATTATATGTATAACCACATGTAACTATATTTATAATTTACATGTTTAACAACATACAATAATATGTTTAACTATATGTGTATAACTATATATAAATATTTGTATAACTATATAAAACTCTATAAATAAATATAACTATATTTTTAACTATGTATAAATATTTGTAAATCTATATATTTGTTTATAACTTTGTATACATTTATGTATAACTACATATAACTACTCGGGAGTGGAATCCAATAAACATAATTTCAATGATTAAATAAAGTTTAGAATTTTGAGGTTCATCTTTAGGAATGGAATATCTAAATTAAATTATAATTTATAACCATCAAAATTTCACATTCAAGTCATTGATAACACCATGAAAGTAGAGTTTTTTTTATCTTTATTACCTATTAAAAAAACAAAGAGAACAATTTTAATTTTATGTATTTTAATATATATATATATATATATATATTCATACTTTAGTACTATTTATTTTATTTAAAAAATTAACTTTATTTAATATTTTTTTGTGTAAAAATGAAATTATTAAATATAGAAGATTAAAGTCGTCTTGTAGTGACTTAAAGATCATTTAAAGGAAAATCTAAGAAAATGATATTTGTTAAGCATATATATCTTATATATATATATATATATATATACATACATACATACATATATATATATATACACACACACACACACATACATATATATATGTATGTATGTATGTATATAGGTATATATGTATAGATAGATATATATTTATATAATGTATAAATATGGTTGTGTATATGTGTATGTTTGATATATACATATGTGTGTGTGTGTGTTTTTGTTAGATATATGTGAATATAGTTTTATATATAAATATATACATACATATGTATGTTTATATGTATACTATGTATGTAAACATATGTGTATGCACATATTTATACACACTCACACACACACTCACACTCACTCAAACACACACACACACTCATATATATATATATGTGTGTGTGAGGTGTGTGTGTGTGTGTGTGTTTGGGATCCCTGGATATAATTAAAAGAAAAGGAATAGTTATAGAAAAGTTTTCAAAAATGAGTTAAAGAGAATAAAAGCACAAATGATGACTTATAACGAGAATGATATATTTTTTCACAAACAAATCATTATGAAGACATAAAGAAGCATACAAGAAAGAAAAGAAGAAGAAAGCTTACGAACAAAAACAAAAATACATTATTCATGAACAGAAACTCAAATCCAATAAATGAAAAAAACTAGCAATAAGAGTTTTTTCTTATATTTTATAATACTATTATAATTCTTATTGACAATCAATTGACTAAAAATATCTAAAAGCTCAAAAAATAAAGGGAGGATTAGGTAATTGGATTGCTTTTAGTATTTGGTATTAATTATACCTTTCAACTCCAATAACTGTCATAGCCTTTCGCCTAGGTAAGTTATATCAACACCAATAATTGCAAGTTATCTTCCCATAGATGCAAACTCTAAAATTTCGTAAGACCTTTTGAAATTCATGGGACAAGATATATTCAATGAGTAATCCCTTCGGCTTATTGTATAAACTACGTTTGTTGTATTTGACAAATTTATGCGAGTATCTAAAACTTCATTTTTATAATGATTTTAAAGCTTTGTAGTTTTGATTGTACTTTCAACCTCTTCTAATCTCAAATAATGGTCTAAAACATACCAAAAATATCACTATAAAAAACATGTTTTAAACTCTTATAAACTATGGATATTTAGGATTCAAGTGGCTAAGGTAAAAGAACAAACCAAAAAAATTGAATCACTAGAAACATTGAAGTGAGATAAGAAGATGGTGATAAAACTTATGTGATTGAAAGTCTCAATGAAACTTTAAAAAAGTGAGCATATAAAAAATTATTGTTATGGTTTTTGAATTTGATAAATCTAACGCATATGATATATATATAAATAAATATTAATAAACATATGTTATATATAAGAAATATATATATACATATGTATATATTCATATATATATATATACACATTATAAATACACACACACACACACACACATATATGCATATGTTACATATATATAAAACATAAGTTATATGTATATATATATATATATCAACATATGTTATATATTTACATTTGTATATATAGATGTTATATAATTATATATATATAAGCCTACATAAACTATATAAAAATACAATTTTTATAACATATATATATAAATCTATATTTACAAGTTTATATGTATGTGTGTGTGTGTGTATACTTGTTTATATTTATTTATTTATAGATGCAAACATTTATATGTATATATATAAATGCTTATACATACATACATACATACATATATATATAATGCTTTAATTTAGATTTAAATAGTTCACCAAAACATAATTTATTTTATTTTTCATTAATTCATTAATTTCTATTATAATTAAATATAACTAATTATGCATTTCTCAAAGAAAATCAAATATCTCATTTTAATATTCATACCTTATAAAATAATAGATCACACCTTTTATAAATTTTAGCTAAAAAAAAGGTAAACAATGATAATTAATTATTAAAATGATCAAAATTTGTCATTTCTCCCCAATCAAAAAGCTAGGTTCTAATCGAAAGTTAAATCTTAATAAAACATTCATCCTATTTCAGTAAATTTTCCTAAACAAAATTAGTTATAAAACATCTCTCTACATTTTAATAATTTTTCCTTTTTTATTTTAAATAGTTTTTATAATTATTTATATAGTTTTCAATATTCTTCTAACAATTTATTTCCATTTCTATTGATTGATTTTGTTTATTTAGCTAATGCTATTCTACAACTAGAACTTGTGTATTTGATGTCTACCTACTTGAAAGTATGAGCCTAATCCCGTAGGGTTTGCCCTCATGCCTAGTGTTATCCATAGTTGATTCAATGTTACCTAATTACCCTATGTACATAGACACCACATAGATATCATCGTCTAGTGCAAACATTTTTCATGCTCCAATTCAAGGAGTAGATGCTTTAAATAACCATAATATGTGAATAACCATTAATGTGGCTTTGGATCTTGTTTGAAAGTTATCCAATTGAACTTTATTACACCCATTACTAATTGAATGTTTTATCTAGTAGAAGGATTTCACTAGATAAAAATCATCAAGGAGTTAAAATACAATCATATTAGTTTAGATGACCATTAATTATGTTTGCATTTTGAGTGAAATCTACCATGTCATTTGAAGTGTTATTTACTCGATAATGCCACTCTAATAATCTCATTGATTTTTACTTTAGTTATTTATGTTGCTGAAATAATTATGATAATTTTATGGGTGTATCGTGAAGAAGATTACCTCGACTAATTGTACAAATTGATGAGAGTTTTAATTTGCATGGCTTTGGACAATATAAAAAGGGTCTTGATTTTGCATAATCATGACATTGTTAAAAGATCTTGATTTTTCATAGCATTTTTCATCATAAATTTTCTCACCAACTCTTATTCAATGAAAATCAACCTAAAATAGCCCAATAATTGTAATCACAATAATAAATTCATTCTAAATATAAATAGCTATTTCATAATATAGATTGGAGGTAGGTTGTATGATGTGATGGACTTGGTCCTTAGGTGGCAAGTTTGCATTGTAGGGCTATTTTAGTATTCTTCTTAAAATAGTATTCACTTTTAATGATAGCATATAAAAAAGGCATTGTAGATATGTTTTGATCAGTCTTTTTCTTATATATGTTGAGATAGTATATACAAGGCCAATTAATTAAAAGAGCCCTAGGGGCCCTAGGGCGAGAAGCCATTCTTTATTGTTGATGGTAATATTGAATAATGTTTTAATAAATTATGTTGGAAGGCTTTGACTTCGTTATCCTAACTAAGGTTTCATTCTTCAAAACAAAAGGTTAGCCAACCCATAGGATATATATATATATATGTACAAACCATAATAGACGAAGTATTCTAAGTTCCCTTCAATGTTCATTTGAAGAAGATTTTGTAACATGTGAATAGTCCAACCGAGTAAACAAATTTTTATCTTTCCCCTCCCTCCACCTATGTTTTCAAAGAGAAAAGGGAATTGGTTAGGCCTAGCGCTTAAGGCTTCTAGTTCCACTTCAAATCTATTTTTTTTATTTGTCACCTTGCATCTTTCATTTGACATTCAACTATGCAAATAAATATGTGGGGAAACTCTTTGTGTTATTTCAACTAGTTAAACAACCTTTCAAGGAAATGAGCTTATTCGTCTCTATCACATTAGGCTCAATAGTTGGATCAATGTTCCATCTATCACCCTTGTTCTCGATTGCTCCCCGCCCTTGCAAATAAATAGTTAGGGCATTTTTAAGGATGACCTACATTCAAAATAAATCAATTGAGCTTTCAACATTACACCACTTAACATAAACAAACAAATATTCTACTTAAGATCATAGAGCTTTTAATATCTATGAGCACACTATCAAGAAGTGCATGCAATTTTTGCCACCCTTCTCATTTTGACTAGTTTGATTTACGAGCAACCTTTACTTCTCTTAATTAGCTTGTTTAGGAATGTGTTTGGCTGTAAAATATAGGGTAGCCCCATTTCTGGCATTGGAGGAAGCACATGGCATGGAAATTAAGGCATTCTTAAGAATTTTATCTCATTGGGGTCCGACTAGTCTAGCATAGTGTTAAAAATGAGGAGAGATAACTTTTTTTTAAACGATAAAAGGCAAAGTGGCATATTTAAATTTTCTTTATTCAAGAAAAGATATGGATATAAATATCATAGGATATTTAAGGCTAATGCTTTATCTTAATATTAAAGAAAAAGCATAGCTTTTCGCTAGGTTAGTTATTGAAAACTTTTCTTAGTAATTCTATCTCAATGCACTTGGGCACATTTATTACTTGTGCATTAGTTACATTGAAACTCAACCATAGTCCTGATCAAATTATAGCGGCTTATGTGTTTCTCTTTTATCTATGCATTTATTTTCCATTGAAAAATCTTGTTTACAGATGGCTAACTACACTATTTCTTTTATATTGTTATTTCTTAGCTTCACTCTAGTCTCCCTTAGCCAACTTTCATTATCTTCTGAAACTCAATCCTAGCTTGCTCACGTTGATGCTTTATTTATTCTATTTTTTTAGTTTTATTCATTAGACCCTACATTCTCCTCTCAAATGCTATGCAAGTAGTATATATATATATATATATATATATATATATATATATATATATATATATATATATATATATATATATATATATGATATATTGTATATATGTTGCTTTTCTTGTCCATATTTTTTTCCATGCATTATAATCATAGTTGTTAGTGCATAAAATACATCGTACATTATTTTCCTATTTTTCTGTATTATGTATTATATCGCATCATGTAATATAAGTTTTTGACATTGTAAAAAATTTTTTAAAAAATATATTTGTATAAATGTATATTAAAAGTATTAATTATAGTATATGAAAATGAAAATGTAACCTTTTGTATATGATTATTTTGCTTATTTTTTTATGATTATTCTTTAATTCTTTTGTATATTTGAATAATTAACATAATAAATTCTTTAACAGAAAAAATTAAATTGTTCTTTTAAATCATTGTATCACATGTCATATCATGTTTGGTATTTATATTGTAAGATATATTTTAAAATAAGATATAAATTGTGAAACCTATTAATTTTCATTAGAATATATATGTTATATTATTGTATCATTTCTTGTACCACAAGTTTCTAACAACTATGATCATAATTATTTGGCATTTTTTTTCTATCTATGATGTTAATTTCGTGATGACATGATGCATTTTTTTTCATTGATATAGATTATCAATAATTATCAATCATGGGTGTGATTTTTTAGTTAATGAATATTGTTTTAATAGGATGAGTATCATCATCGTCAATATGTTTGTTTCTTTTGTGTTATTAACACTATCAATCATATATAACATAGTACGTATAATAATTTATTATTTTGTAGTAGTAGTTCATACTAATAATTAGGGTTGCTAATGATATGAGTTGAGTTCGAGGTCAATTGAGCTCAAGTCAATTTCGAGTTCAAATATAGCTCGAGTAGGGTTCGAGTTCAATAGAGCTCATGTGTTCATCGTTTGGAAGTAAAAATTAGGTTTTTACTATTACTAGTAAATAAAAAATTGAATTTTATTGTTATTTTATTAATTAGAAGATGTATGATAATTTAATAATTGCATTCCATATATTTATCAGAAAATTTCATAAAACAAACTTTACTGCCTTGCCAAGATTAATGTGGCACGTTACCATCTGAGTCATGTTGGTGCCTAGAAAATTTTCCTAAAGGAATTGAGATAGATATCATTTTTAAATTGAGAATAAAGAGGCGGAATGCTTTGTCATAATCATTGTTATATGAGAGTTGATATTCATATATTACATCAAATAAAAAAAGTTTCTATGTTTGAATGTGATAATCAAATAACTAAGCATTCAAATTTGATATGTAACGAGAACTTAAGCATATTGAAATTTTGTCATTTCATTATAAGTAAGATCTAATATAATCTATATGTAAGGTTGCTATTGCTTACACTTATTTTTATGATGGGTAATCATATAGTCTCATATCAATTTTAATCTTAGCTAGATTTGTCATTTCGATCAATATTGACATTGATAAGTAAGTTTGTCATCTTTTTTTTTCTGCCAACAGGTTTGCTCGTGCTATAGAACTATACACACAAGTTATAAATTTACATGATCAGGATGCTATGTATTGGGCCAATCATGCAATTGCCCATGCCAAACTAGAAGAAAATGGGTGTGCAGTAGAGGATGCTTCCAATGCTATCAATTGTGATCCTTACTATTCCAAGGCACATAATGCATCATGAGTCTGCTGTGTATACTTTTCTTCTTCTTATTCCAAACATTTGTTTGAAATTACAGGGTTATTACAGATGAGGTGCTACATATCTTGCCATGGGAAATCACAAAGAAGCATGAAGGACTTTCGGCAGGTTCCACTCATATCAATAAGCTTGGTTCTCAAACTTCATTCATCTTGAATCAATACAATGTTTGAAGCTGTTTCAGTCAACATATTTGATGATCATGAACACCATGGGTCTCTTTGATCATAACTTCTATGATGAACATGAATCAGGTTAAAAAAATTTGCCGACGAATTGAGATGCTGCCTAGAAGGTTGAAGAGTGTAAGAGGGCAGTAATGAAGCTCAAGTTTGAAAGAGCCATAGTCGTGCCCGGATCTGCATGGAAGTCTGCAGCAGATTCAATTGATTTTCATTCTATGTAATCACCTAACCTGTATGAGCTTCCCATAGTCTTTTATTTTCTATTATAGGCTTGGGTTTCTCTTATATTCTAGTTACAATACAAGTAAATATCATTTTCCTTATATTACAAATTGTGACTTGGTGTGATAGTAAATATCATTCTCCTAAGATAATAAGCTTTGAGTTCGAGATATCAAACTCTATTGGATCCCGTGTCAAGTAAGAACCTCATGTGCTAGGTATGGTCTTTATCATCATACTTATATTGTGGGCCCTTATATATTTTCATAAAGATTTGTTATTTTTGCATTCTTTTTGCACAAATATATTTTATTTTGAAATTTTTATTAGATTTAGTGAGGAGAAGTTTGTGTTGTTACATATTTAATAATTTTGGCTTTGCGTGCTTTTGTATACAACCTATGATAAAAATTATTGTTCTAGGCCAAGAATAAAATATCATGTATTAACTTTTATTTTGAATTATTATAGTTTTTGTTAAACTTGAATTTTTTATGTATGTTTTAATGATGTTATTTTTGAGATTTATTGCCTAGTGAGATGAGACCTAATACTTAAGGATAAATTGATGATCAAAAAATAAACAATATGAAAATTTTTTAATATTAATAATTTTATCTCCTAATTTTCTAGCTGTTTTGTTTATCCGAGTCCACTCAAAAAAATAAGTTTTATTCTTATCTTTTAATTTTATTCTTTATTTTTAAATTTCCAGTGTTGTTCTTAGAGAGCCTACAAGCAATATTTTCCTAAAATGTGATATATAAAGTAAGGTGCATTTTATCTTCCATATAATTTTATTTAAAAATATGTGTAATGTTGGATTTTATTTTGGTAGTAGTGGCAGTGGAGGCATCGGCAGCGATGGCAGTAGTGGCAACATCAGCAATAGCAGCATCGGCAACAGTGTCAGCATCGGCAGCAGCGGCAGCTTCCGCAGCGGCTGCAGCACCGGCAGCTTCCGCAGCGGCTGCAGCACCGGCAGCTTCCGCAACGGCTGCAGCATCGGCAGCTTCTGCAGCGGCTGCAGCACCGGCAACACTGGTCACACTGGAAAGGCAGTAGAGGCGGTAGCTATGGAAGCTCTGGGAGAACCAGTAGCACCGGCAGCATCATTAGCAATGGCAATAGTAGTGGTAGTGGCGGCGGCAGCGGCAACAGAAGTAACGACAAAAGCAGCAACAACGGAAACAAATGCGGTATATACGTACGTATATAATCAGTATATAAGTACATATAATACTGCATTATTTTATGTATATATATATTGAGTATATATGTACTTCATATATATGTACTCATAATACTGTAGTTTATATGTACATATACTGTAGTAATATATTTACGAGTGAAATGCTAGTATATATGTACATATTTACTACAGTAATATATATTTATCAAAACATAATTTTTTTATTTATTTTGATTTGATTGAGTGGTTTAAATTTCTTACTGATATAGTATTGTATTATTTCTCATACGAAGCTCGTATAAGCGAAGGGATTTTTCAACAGACATGATATAATGTGACTTGGAAAGCTTTTTTGCAGCAAAAAGTTGGTGATCGGAGGAGCAGAGGGAGAGAAAGCAATGTCAATGCAGGATAGATTATACTTTATGCACTGTCGGCAATTACATTGATTAATAAGAAGTAATATAATTTTGTTATTTTTTTGTTTTAGTTATTTAAAATATTGTATTAGAATAAGTTATTAACTGAATTTTTTTTGTTTAATTTAAAATTTTCATTTATTGTTTCTGCTTTATTCAATTTAATATAACAATATTGAATTATTTAATTAAATTTTTGTTGAAGCTGCATTACAATCAACTTTAATTTGTGTTTGTTCATTTCTATAATAACTGTTAATATATATCTGTGAATATGTTTGTGTGTCTCCAAATTTTTTGGGTAGAGTTTTAGCCTATTATAGGTATGTAAAAACCTATTACCAGTAGAAGTAGCAGTGACATCAGCGACAGTGATGGTAGCGGCAGCAGTGGAAGTGGCAGTGGCGGCAATAGTGGGGTCTGTAGTGGCGATAGTAGTGGGGGCTATAGCGGTGGCAGCAAAGGTAGCGGCAGCAGCGGCGACATCAGAAATGGTATTGGCAGCAAAGTGGCAAAAATAGTGACAGCGGCAACGGCAACAGCGATAGCGAGAGTAGCAACAAAAGCACCAAATGAGGTATATACGTACGAATAAAGTCAGTAAATACGTACATATAATAATACAGTATTTTATGTACATATATACAATGTATATTTGTACTCAGTTTATATGTACACATAATACTACTATTTTTATGTACATATACTACAGTAATATATATAAGAGGTAAATACTAGTATATATTTATATATATACTGCAAGATTATATATGGATCAAAATATAACTTTTTTTTAATTTGACTGGGTGGTTTAAATTTTTGACAGATATGATACCGTATTATTCTTCATACAAAGCTTTTATAACTGATAAGATTTTTCACTAGACATTACGTGTCGTGACTCGGACAGCTTTGTCACAGAAGAAAAAAGATGATCGGAGGAGCAAAGGGAGAGAAAAGAACGTCGATGAATGAATATATTATACTTTATGTACTGTCGGTAGATACATTGATGAATAAGATGAAATAAAATGTTGTTATTTTTTGTTTCAATTATGTAAAATATTGAATTAGAATGAGATATTAAATGATTTTATTTTTTGTTTATTATAAATTTTTTATAGTTTAAATATTTATTAAATTTTTATAAAAATTTTAAATTATTTAATTAAAAAATTTTAAAATAATTTAAATTTTGAAATTAATTTTGAAATTAAAATACCTAGGAGAAAATCTCTTGCTAAATTAGCAAGGGAAAAATCCCTTGCTAAATTAGCAAGGGAAAAATCTCATGCTAATTTTGTTAGGGAATTTTTCCTAGCTAATTTAGTTAGGGAAATATTAAAATTAGCGATGAATTTTTCGTCGCTAAATTTATTTAGGTAGGGACTATATCCGTCACTAAAATTTATAGACCAGCACTTTAGTTAGGGAATCATCCGTCGATATTTTCGTTTAGCGACTGAAAATATTATTTATCTTACTAATTTAGTTAGGGAATTTATCTTTTTTAACGAGGGATGAATATCATTTATCATTTATTTTCGTTTAGCTAGTGTCGTTATTTTCGTTTAGCGACGGAAAATATATAGTTCGATTGATTGATCTATCGCTAACTATTTAGCTAGGGACTCTTTCCGTCGCTAAATTTTAGCAAGAAGCACTTTAGATAGAAAATCGATCCATCGGTAATCAATCCCTATATTCCGTTTAGCGACAGAAAATACTCATTTAGCTAGGGAACTGTCCCTAGCTATATGGGATTTTTCTTGTAGTGGATGACACACACGCATCTACTTTCATCCAAATAGACATACCATCAAAGATAACAGAAGGAAATAATCTAGGGCTTAAAAAACAAACATATAAGTCTCTGAGGTATGGTCTACATCTTCTAGTTCTTTGTCCTGTGGTACTTCACGCAGATAAAGAACATTGTTACACCTGCGTATGAAGCATAACATAGTACATTTATAAAGTTATAAAGAACACAACACTATGCCACTAGAACACAACACTAACTAGCATTTGCTAGAAATTCACATAACTAGATAATCATGAGCTTATTTTTAAATTACTAAATCAAGATTTCTCCAAGATTTCTAGTGAACTGCCCATCAAAATAATTTTTGTGATGCCTAGCTTCATGCATCAATCCAAGGTTAATTATAAGAAAGTTAGGTAGTGACAATTAAAAGGGAAATGAAAGTTGAAATGACAACAGCACTACAAGAAAAATCTCATATAGCTAGGGTCAATTCCCTAGATAAATGGAAATTTTCCATCGCTAAACGGGATATAGTGATGGATTAACGACCTAACAGTTCGCAATCTAAAGTTTCATGGCTAGAAATTAGCGAGGGAAAAAGTCCCTAGCTAAAATTTTAGTGACGAAAATAACCCTAGCTAAAATATTAATTTCACCATCTAATTTAGCAAGAAAAAATTCCCTAGCTAAATTAGCAAGAGAAAATTCCCTAGCTAAATGAGGCTTTTCGTTGCTAAACTTATATAACGATGGATTAACAAGGAAAGCTTTCCCAATCTAAATTGCTCGTCACTAAAAATTAGCGAGGGAAATAGTCTCTAGTTAAAGTTTTAGCATCAGAAATATCCTTGGCTAAAATAATAATTTCTCTAGCTAAATTAGCAACGGAAAATCACTTAGCTAAATTAGCAAGTGTAAATTTCCTAGCTATTTACATTCCGAAACTATTTTCAAAACCTTTATTTATTTTTCAAAATATTTAATTAAATAATTTAATATTTCTATATTAAATTGAATTAAAGCAAGAACTATAAACAATAATTTATAATTAACAAAAAATAAAATCATTTAATTAATTATTCTGATTTAATAATTTACATAATTCAAACAAAAATAGAACAAAATAGTATTTCATTTATTCATCAATGTATATACTGATAATTCATAAAATATAATCTATCTGTGCATTCACGTTACTTTCTTTCTTTGAGCTCCTCCGATCACCATCTTTTTGCTACGACAAAGTTGTCCGAGTCACCGTTCTTCATGTCTAGTGAAAAATTTATTCACATATACAAACTTCGTAAGGGTAACAATGCTGTACCATATCAGTACGAAATTTAAACCAGCCAATAAAATCAAAATAATTAAATAAATAAATTATGTTTTGATAAATATATAATACTACAGTATATATATACAAAAATACTACAATGTATATGTACATATATACTAGCATTTCACTCATTACATAAATTACTGTAGTATATCTACATATATACTACAATATTATATGTACATATATATTGAGTACATATGTAATCGATATATACGTACATTAAATACTACAGTATTATACGTACATATAATACTGTAGTATTATATGCACTTATACTACTATTTATATATACCTATATACTGAGTATATAGGCACATATATACTGTAGTATATATGTGCGTATATACTGAGTATATATATTTTTATATATTAAGTATATATGTATGTATATATCGAGTATAAATTTACGAATATACAGAGTATATAGTACGTATATACAGAGTATATAGTACGTATATACCTTGTATATAGTACGTATATACTCAGTATATAGCACGAATATACTGAGTATATACGCACGTATATACTCTGTATATACGTGCGTATATACATAGTATATAGTATGTATATATCGAATATATGTGCACGTATATATCGAGTATACGTGCACGTATATACTGAGTATATATACACGTATATATTGAGTATAATTGTATGGATATACTGAGTATATGTGCACATATAACACTGGAGTATTATATGAACATATACTATAGTATATACGTACATATATACTATAGTATATACATGCATATATACCAAGTATATATGTACTTATATATCAAGTATATATGAAAGTATATTCTGAGTATATACGTACATATATACCAAGTTTATAGTACTTATATACAGAGTATATACGTACGTATATACCTAGTATATAGTACGTATATACCGATTATATATGCACATATATACTCAGTATATATGTACGTATATACCTAGTATATAGTATGTATATACCGAGTATATGTGCACATTTATACTGAGTATATATGCACATATATACTGAGTTTATATACACATATATACTAAATATAATTGTATGTATATACTGAGTATATGTGCACATATAATACTGGATTATTATATGTACATATACTATAGTATATATGTACATATATACTATAGTATATACATGCATATATACCGAGTATATATGTACGTATATACCAAGTATATATGAAAGTATATTCTGAGTATATATGTACATATATACCAAGTTTATAGTACTTATATACCGAGTATATACGTGCGTATATATAATGTATATATGCACGTACATATATACACATATATATGCACATATATACAATGTATATATACACATATATACAATGTATATATGCACGTATATACCGAGTATATATGCGTGTATATATTGAGTTTATATGCCAGTATATACTAAGTATATAAGTACATATATACTGAAAATATATGTACATATAATATTGTAGTATTAATGTACAACTTTTAATTTTGTCATATACAACATCATATGTATTTTGTTGTAATGTAGGAATTTAACCTGAAGACTCATCTATGTATTATCTTAATCTTTCTATCTTAACAAATTTTCAATAATATTGATTGTAATTTCATTATCCTATCTAAAATAATATTTACAATCATAAATACGATAGACGTTAATATACACTAAACATAGTAAAGATCAGAAAATCACGTGACATTTTAGATATCACGAAAAAAAATTTATATAATTTTTACAAACTCTATACATCTAGATTTTTCATAACCTCTAAAAAAAGTAGAATAATAATTGATGTATAGATATTTTAACATGTTATAAAGACTCATATTTGTAAGACCAACCTATCACTTATCACTATCTTATTTGAATTAAAAATTTATTTTCTTCAGGTTCTTTATAATCATAATTTAATTATAACAAAAATACTTATTTTCTTAATATTTAAAAAAAATTTAATTAATCATAAATTTTATTTTTTTATTCTTATAACTGATTAATCCCTAATCTAAATGGGAAAACTTTTTATAGTTATACATATAGTATGATAGAATTATTTATAGTTATTTTTTATTATACATATAGTATATATAGTTATAAATAGATATAAAAAATAAAACATATAGTTATATATTTATATATTCATATAAGTGGTTATATGTCGTTGTACATAAATATATACAATGTTATAATCAAATATATAGATTTACATATATGTCTACATATATGTATACATAATTACAAATATAGGTATATTTAATTATATAGAGTTTCATATAGTTATAAAAATATTTATATATAGGTATACGCATATAGTTTAGTAGCAGATATAACAGATGAAAAGTTTTAGATTACTACAAACCTTGCAAATTTTTGAATTAATGCAAACCATGCTAAATTCTACTTCACTGAAAACTCTATCTCATGATTTTGCAAACCTTAATGTCATAAATATATAATACTATAATATATATGGACATATATACTGCAATATATAGTGTATATGTACAATCATGAACATATATACTCGTAAATTCTTATACATATATACCAAGATATATGTATATGTACATATAATATATGTACATATACACTGCAGTGTACGTGTACATATGTACTCAATCAAGTTCCACGTGTAAAATCACTTGGCTACTCAATGGATGTTTTCATCTAGATATCAAGAGGCTGCATTGTATTTAATTTTTCCACACGTGTAGGTTCATTTAGGAATCATAATGGCTATTAACATTTCAATAGGTTAATTCCACCAATGATCGATAAAAAGCAGTAACAGCTCTAAACTGTGACAACGTAGTATGCACAGAATAAGAGTTATAAGAACAAACTTGCGTTTGCATAGGACAATAATTTTTTTCTTTCATCTCATAACATCATAAGCTAAGGTGCTGTTCCGATCACTAGGATGATCAGCCAAGCCTTTTACATACCTATAATAAGGTAAAACTCTACTCAAAATATTTGAGGGGACACAAATATATTCACAGATATATAAAAATAATAATTATAGACATGAACAAACACAAATTTAAGTTGGCAGTCATACAACTTCAACAAATATCTAAAAGATGTCTAGAAATGATATTTAGAGAGAGAGTGTGTGCAAAAATAAAATATTTCAGAAATAATGAAGATAATAGAAGCTCGGCCTTTTTTTTGATCCAGCTAAAATCGGTAAAATGCGACCCATCCATTGGAATGAACGTTGCAATGTTTGAATGCTTTGAATCATTTTTTTTGTGCATATCAAATCGGATGTTCTGCAAAGATTCTTTATTAGTTTAATCTGTAAATCAAAGAACAAAACCAGAATAAAAAAAATTGAAACCTCCAAAAAAATCTCATCATGTTTTGCTACGTATAGACAAAAATCAAAAATAGTTTGGAAATAATTCTAATACGAAATCATCCTCATAATTAGTTGGTGATTTTGTGCTTGCCTCTCCCATGAGGTTTCATAGCTGGAACTCGGATTGCTATTTGTCATATAAATGCCGCTAACTATGACTCCATATAGGACATCTGCTGTTACATTACATTCTTAATTTCTTTTATCTCATCCTTCATTTCTATAATTTCTTGCATTTCTTTCTTCAAATGAGTAATCTACTCATCCTTCTATTCTTTCATTTCTTACATTTCTTCCTTCAAATTAGTAATCTGCTCATCCTTTTCTTCTTTCATTTCATGCATTTCTTCCTTCAAATGAGATATTTACTCATCATTCTTTTTCCTTTTGATCTCCATAACTTCAAAACCTTCATTTGTTTCAATTACTTGTTGTTCGAGCACCTCATCCACCATTGTTGTGACAGATGAATTAGAAGCACGACTGCTACAACAAAATTCCACTCCCTTTGAGCTGATGTCGTACCCTCGCTACTTCTTATGACCTTCTATGATCTCCAAATATATAGGATCATAGTCAATTGGTTGAAGATCCATAGAACCCTCAACTTGTTGAGAATCACCTGTGACACATTCCTCCATTAGTTCATGCAATAGAACAGAGAAAAATACTATTATAGATATACATAAAATAAATTTAATATTTTTTATTCAAAACAACTTTAAAAATTTATTGTAGCACTATAAAATCTTATTAATATAACAGATTTTTAACGCAATCATCCGAGACTTGTTGTCAAAAAATTGACCATCTACTTTATTCACATGTATCTTCCTAAAAATCTCATAAAAATTAGGATCTAGACCCAATTCTCCAGCATCGAGTATGTATTTATTAAGTCATAAAATACGGAATGATAGAAAATTTTACCAAAATTAATAAAACCATGCACATATTTTATTTTTTTAGATATTAAGATAACTACTTAATATATAAATGTTTAAAATTTTAAAATTATACCAAATCTCGAGTGTGCTCAATGCTCAACTTTGACCCTCCTATGTGGCTATACATTTTTGTACCTAGTCCGGCTAACTCAGTTCATCAATTTTTGCTGGTAATCTATGATTTTTGTCTTCACATATTGCTCCTCCAAATACTTAAACCACTCAACCCAATCATCCTCGAAAATAAAATCAGACATTTCTTTTATATTCTTAATTTAGGAAAAAAATCATAATACCATTCAGCAGCCTTGCTCTTCCACACAATGACTTTATCTTTCCATCAAATTTAGGTGCCAATGTGTACAATTCTATATATAAAAAAATCACCAAAGAATTTATATTAATAATAAGGGCATAATTATTTACTGCTTGAATAATAATCAACATAAAAGTTAACTAATTATATAATAAATTTTCAATGCTTTTGTTTCGTTATCTTTACCTGAAAGTCATTAAAATAAGACTCTTTTATCAATTCAGAAACTTTCTTCCATGAGGAAGCTTTAGAATCAATCAATTTCTTGAAAGACTTTGTAATTATAGTCGAACACTTGTGAGATGGAATAAAACTATACAAATAAATAAATAACATTGAAAATAAGAAAATCATAAATAAATAAATATATATATATATATATATAAATATATAACCACTAACAATAACATAAAAATTTCTTATTCAAGTCATATTTACATATTTTTTATACCTCCTATCCACAATCTCAATTTCTAACTTAGCACTGAATGCACAGGAAGACATAATATTTGATGATGTCGATGGTTTTGTAAATGGGGGAACTATATTTGTAAATTTTGGGGTAGAATATAGATATGGATCAAAAGTGTGTGTATGAAGGACAATGAGTGGTGGGCTAATATCTAATAAAGGTGATATTAAAGGTATCTATGATGGTGATAGTGATAGAAATGGAGATGGTGATTGTGATGTTGAAGTCTCGATATGGTGGGTATGAGTTGGTACTGAATTTGCAACATGATTTAAAATACTAGATGAATTTAGTTCATTTCTATGCCCACGTCCTTTAGGTGCCATTTGCTATAAAAAACATAGAACAAATAATAAAGATACGATGTATAACCATGCATTTTAGAATAAAATAAACCAATAGATTTCAAAAAAATATGGAAAGTCTTTGATAGTTTAATATTATAATACAATTATAATTGTTGAATTATTGACATCACTATCTTTCTCCAATGGGTCTTCTGATATTTCATCTGATTCCAATATAAGTTCCAACTCATCTTCAAATAGAAATTCATCATCTTCAATTTCTATTAGGTCACCATTTGAGTCACAAAATTTTCTGGATATTCATCAACATGCATAGGCTCAATATTATTTATGTCATCTTCTTGGAATACTGGTGTATTAGCTAAGTCTGCACTTCTTTGTTGAGATGTTGGTACTTCAAAATTTGATCGACCATTGATTTTGCAAATCACCCACCAATCACTTTTATCACGGGATAAACTCGATTATGTATAATAATATACTTTAGTGGCTTGAACTACCATAATAAATGGCTCATATCGATTATATTTGTGTTTATGGTTAACATCCACTAGTTTATAATCCAAATGAATTTTTGTACTCACATTACATGTAGGATCAAACCACTCACACTTTAATAATACAATCCTATTATATTTGAGTCCAATATACTCCAACTCAATAACTTTTGTGAGTTGTCCATAATAATCAATCTCATCTGCACTATAACTTGATCCTTTAATGCATACACCATTATTCATTGTTGTTTTCGAAGAACCATGTCTGATTATGTAAAATTTATATCCATTGATAAAATACCCAGGATAGGTTGTCACATATCTAAATGGGCCTTTACTTAGATTCTAAATGAAAATATTATAATCTTTATTTGAAGGATCATTTGCATTTGGCATAAACTAAACAAATGAAGTTAACAAATAAAAGATACTAATAAATTAAATAATTCAAAAATTTAAAACTTTATAATTCTAACATAATTTTTGAATCAATTCACAAATTTGGTTTCTAGCATATAATCGACATCAATGTTGGAAATTATGGGTTGTTTATTTTTTAACTACTACTCAACATAACTACTGTACAAATATAAAAATAGAAAGAAAAATGTATATCAATTTTTAATTTTTACTATTAAAAACAAAATTATACTATGAGTAAACCGACAACCATTTTGGGTATATATACTCAATATATGGTGCAACCTCCTCACAATTAAGTAAAACATAGCTCCTAGTTTGTTTTTTACTCTTTATTTGTCAGACATCTTTTCTTTATTCTTCCAAATGCTCTTTTAGGGTACTTTAAGATAGATAGTTTATCCATAGAATCATCTTCTACCATCACATGACCTTCATCATTCTGAGGCAAATAAATTTTTTATATTGAAATGATCCTCAAAATAATAAGAACAAAATGATAATGCTTCTTCTATAATTATGAATTACAAATTGAACCTTCAACTTTTTCCTTGCTCCTAATATTCAATTTCAACTTACGAAAATACCTACAACCATAATGCTAGGTTTCAATTATATTAAATTACAATATTACTTTATGTATGAAATAATAAAACATAGTTAATTTTATGTATTTACCTCTCAAAAGGATACATCCACCTGTATTACACTATAATGCTATCCTTGCTTCATATGCCAAATGGACTAGAAAATATTCTATATATTCAAAAAAACTCAGTGGGAATATTCGTTCAAGCTTATAAAGAATAAGTGGTATGTCATTTTCCACTCTCAGCATGTCATCTATTTTAATTGTGGTTGTAGTTAGCTGTTTGGAAAACAAACTAAGTTCTATAAGGACCTTCCAAATACATAGGAGAATTAATTCATGGAATACAATTGGTATTAATTTCTATATAAATACATGACAGTCATGACATTTCATTCCAAATAATGTAAGATTCTTCATATCCACGCATCTACCCATATTTGACACATATCCATTTGGGAATTTCAAATTTTAACCCATTTAAACAATATTTGCCTTGCTTTCTTATCAAGTATCAACAATCTCTAGGGAATGTTCCTGTTGCATTGTTTAGTTTCAATTCACGATGCCGACACTAATCATTCAACTCTTGTCTAGAATTTAAAGTGTCTTTTGTTTTTTCGTCTATATTAGATAGTATTGAAAATATTGTCAAACACATTTTTTTCAATATGCCATCCAAGTTATGATGAATTCAATTGGACTTCCAATAGGGCAAGTTCCAAAAAATACTACGTGTTCTCAAGCCAAAAAATTTTTTTGCATATTGGTCCATTAGTTCCAGTAGCATCCTTTTCAATTATCTTCTTCAAACCCAAACTCTGAATCTTTGTCATAAAATCATCTTTTAAATGTATAGCTGGTGCACCTGTCATCATAGTTTTATTTTTTTGAAATACTATTCTATTTCTTCAGAATGGATGATTCGTAGTAGAAACTTAAGATTGTTATCTAAGCATGACTTTTACCAGTAAATTTGAAGGTAAATTCATCAAATTTTTCATGCAATACGGGCATGCGAATCATCCTATAGTACTCCAGCCAGATAACATTGTATATGCAGGAAAGTCACTTACCATCCACATAAGGGCTGCCCACATAATGAAAATTTGCTTCATTGAGATATAATATATATTAATGCAAACATCCCAAAAATGATTTAACTCTGCTATAAAATGCTACAATAAAATATCCAGCATCTCTTTTAGATTTTTTGGCATTGGAACCAATATTTGAAAAAACATATATTGCTCCTTCATACACAACCACAGAGAAAAATTATAAGGTTTCACTATCACTGGTCATGTTTAATATTGTTGTCCAAATTGCCCAAATGACTGAAATTCATCAATGTTGAGACCCAATCTCACATTTTGACTTTTAGCTGCAAGATCTTGATGTATATCATTAAAATGATTCTAAAGATGTGAATCTGATGGATTATTCATTACCCCTTCTACAACCTCATGCTCAAAATGTCACCTCATATTATTTGCTGTAGTATTTAATGCATATAGTATCTGCAATCGAGGAATTAAAGGAAAATAATACATCTTCTTAAAAGCAACTTTCAATTTTTGTCGCATATGTGCAACATGAGGTGTATTCTTAACCTGATGATGATCACAAAACTTACATCTAATTAAATCACTATCACCAGACTAATATAACATACATCCATTGAAACAATAATCAATTTTTTCCACTGATAGACCCATTCCTCGTAGTAACTTCTTAGTGTTGAAAAAGTTGTTAGTGACCAAATTATTATCCGAAATAATCTCCTTGATCATTTCTGTCACCTAATCAAATAGTTTCTCAGATATATGTTTTTTTGACTTAATGCTCATAAGTCGAGCCACAAGTGTTAGTTGCGAATGTGTTTTATAACCGGGCCACACCTCATTATCTGCAGCTTTAAGAATTTCATAAAATTTCTAAGCTTTAGGATTATGTGGTTCATTCATGTAATTGAAATTTATGTCGGCACCAACAGCTTCAAAACATTCTATGGTATGTGTTTGATGCTTTTTCACTGCAAGAAATTATTCAGTACCCTCATTTTAGTCAATTTTCAGAGCTATTATACTTTACCCATGATAAATCCAAACAAAATAATTTGATACAAAGTCATATTTAGCCAAATAGTATCCTATAGTGTTTACATCATGAAAATAAATAAACTTCCACTTGTGATGATTACATGGACACTTAATTTTTCATCCATCCATCCATCTCGATTGACTACATGCAAAATTGATGAAAGCTTCAAGCCCACTCAAAAAATATGTATTCAAAATTCTATTCATAAACCTTTTGTACATCCATAGATGATCTGAACTCATTGTCTTGTTTTATTTATAAATAATAATGCTCAATCATTATTTTGAATTAAACATTCAATTACTTCAAAATATACTAATAATTAAATAAAATTACTTACAGATGAATATTTAAAATTAAATATCATGAATATTGAGGCAATGCATTGCAAGAATCAATATGAATAGATAAAGCAATTTTTAGCATGGTAAATATTAATAGATATTACTCTATTACTAGATAAAGAGAACGAGGTGCAATAATGGACAAGAAAGGAAAGCAAAAAAGAGAGAGATTTAATATTTGAAGGGAAAGAGGGAGGGGGGGAGAGAGAGAGAAAGGGAGCGAGAGAGAGAGAGAGAGAGAAAGGGGGAGAGAGAAAGAGGGGAGAGAGAGAAAGGGGGGAGAGAGAGGGAGAGAATGGAGAGGGAGAGGGAGAGGGAGAGGGAGAGAGGAAAAGAGAGAAAGAGTGACATAGAAAGAAAAAGAGGAAGAGAGTGACACATAAAGAATGAGAGAGGGAGAGAGAGACAAAAAGAGAATGTAGTGTTAGAATGCGGAATTACATAAAAAATAAAAATTTTATTCTATAGAAACCTATCAATTATTACATATTTTGTCAAATATAAGTTCATATATGAGCCTGAGGCCCAAGGTGTGGGATTAGGTAAGAGAGAGACCCTTGTTAGTATTATACCATATATGAGCCTGATCAATGGACACTCATGCTATGTGCTTACATATTGTTGAATTTATATCTTTTGTCATTTAATATCAAGTTAGTGCAACAAATAAGTATTATCCCATATATAATTATATGTTTTTATACATATAGTATATGTAGTTATAAATAGTTATATATGGTTAAATATAAATAGATAGATCGAAAAATAGATGAATAGATTGATAGATAGATAGACAGATAGATAAAAAAAAGTTTTGAAAAATTGATGGATCTATAGTCAGATTGATAGAAGGAAAGATAGATGGATAGATTAACAGATAGATAGAAACATAGATTGACAGATAGATAGAAATATAGATCGATAGATAAATAGACAGATAGATAGACGGATATATAGATCGATATATAGATGGATTAATAAATGGATAGATAAATGGACAGATAGATAGAAAGATAGACGGATAGATTGATGGATAGAAAGACATATTGATTGAGAGATAAATGGATAGATAAATGAATAGTTAGATGGAAAATAGACTGATAGATAGACTGATAGGTAGACGGATGGTTAGGTGAATAGATAGATGGATAGTTAAAGAGATAGACAGACAGATAGATAGATATATAGATATATAGATAAATAGGTAAAAAATAAATAAAGCGATATAGATAGACATATATATAGATATATAAATAAAAATTTAGACAAATAAATAGATAGATAGTTATATATATTGATAGATAGATCGATAGACATATAGTTAAAAAGATAGATAAATAGATAGATTGATAGATAGACAATTAGATAGATAGAAAGATAAAAAGATTAATAAACAAATAGATAGATATTTAGTCTGATAGATTGTAATATAAATCGACAAAAAGATAGACAGATAGATAGACATATTTATCGACAGATCAATAGATAGATATATAGATGGATAAATAGACATGTCGATTGATAGACATATAGATAGATAAATAGATAGAAAAAATACAAAAAGATAGATTGATAGATAGATAGACAAAAATACATACATAATACAAAGGCAAATATTTAGATAGACAAATAAATAATAAATATACAAATAAATAGACAGATAGATTGAAAAATAGATAAATAGATAGGCAAAAATAAAAAGACAGATAGATAGATAGATATAGTGATAGATAGAATGAAAAATAGTCAAACAGAAGACATGGAGATATATATATATAGATAGATAGATAGATAGATAGACAGATACATAGATAGAAAGATAGATAGACAAATAGATAGACAAATAGATATATAGACTGATAGACATATAGATAGATAGATAGTTATATTTAAAGATAGATAAACATATAGACAAGACATATAGATAGAAAGATAAAGAGATAGATAGACAGACACATAAATAGATAGATATATAGATATGTAGATAGAGAGACAAACAAATAGATAGATAGACAGACAGACAGATAGATAGATAGACATATATATAGTCAAATAAATATATTGAAAGATAGACAGATAGATAGCCATAAAGTTAGATAAGCTGATAGATAGATAGATAGAGAAATATATAGTTAGAAAGATAGAAAGGTAGCTAGATAGACAAGCATATAGACAGACACAAATATAGACAAGTAGAAAGAAAGATAGATAGATAAATAGACAGATGGATAGATGGATGGATAGATAGACGGATAGATAGATGGATAGAGATATAGATTTATTGATGGATAGATAGATGTATTGTTAAATAGATGATTAAGCATATAGATAGATAGAGAGAAAGACGGATAGATAGAAAGATAGATAGATGTATATTTAGATGTATAAATTGACATATATATATATATATATATGGATAGATAAATTGATTGATAGAAGGATAGATAGTTATATAGAATGACAAATAGATCGATGGATAGATAGATAGACATATAGATATACAGAATATTGATAGATAGATAGATAGATAGTCAAATAGATAGATAGATAGAAAGATAGATAGAGATATAAATAATTAGATAGACAAATATATAGACAAATAAATCGAAGATAGATTGATAAATAAATAAATATATATATATAAAGAATGATAGACAGTATGATATATATATTGATAGATAGATTGATAGACATATAAATAGAAAGAGAGATAGATAGATGGTTTTTCTCTGCGAAAATTCTCCGGTGGTTTTCTCTGGCTTTTCTCTCTAACGATTTATCTTGAATAAACTGTTATGTGTATTTGTTGAATGAATTATTGTGCAAATTGCTTCGTGAATTGCTGTTCGATATCGGTTCTCTCGCGATTTTCTCTCTAACGTTTTATCTCGTGATTATCTTGAATAAACTGTTATGTGAATTGTTGAGTGAACTATCGTGCAAATTGCTTCGTGAATTGCTGTTTGATGTTATATTTGCATAGTATTATTATGTGTAACTGCTAGTTTTGCGCAACGAAGTGCTCCTTGGTTCTCTCGCGAAATTTCTAATATTTACAAAAAGGAAAACTGTTATGGGAATGAAGCAATATGGGTGAACATGAACAACAACATTTGTAAGAAATAATAAGCTAAATTAGAAGCCGGAAGTGCTCCTTGGTTCTCTCGCGAAAATCCTCTCACGATTTTCTGCTGCGTTTTTCTCTGGCTTTTTCTCTCGCGATTATCTGGAATAAACTGTTATGCGAATAGTTGAGTGAATTATTGTGCAAATTGCTTCGTGAATTGTTGTTCGATACAATATTTGCATAGTGTTTTATGTGTAACTGCTAGATTGAGCAATGAAGAGATAAGAACACTCCTTTGCTGCTCAAACCAAGCTCAACTCAAGGTGAGAATGGAAAAATCTGCCTTATTATTAAATAATAAGTCTTTTGCCTCGATGGTGAAGGGAACCATGCCGATTTCACGAACTCAATGGAACAAAAACGGGCTCCCGGCTATCATCTTCTCTGCCGAAGAATCTCGAAGGCTCTTAGAACCTTTCGAATACACGCTCATTGGTAAGTTCTCTCACGGCAGGCCTCGTGCGATTGGAGTTCAGAAATTCATCGACAATTTAAAGCCCAAGGGGAAGGTGAAATTTGCTGATTTCGATGCCAAACATGTCGTGCTGCAATGCTCTCTACTGGAAGATCAATATTGCCTATGGCAGCGTGGATTATGGCAAGTTGACGGCTTCCCCATGCGTATACTGAAGTGGACAAAAGATTTTACTCCTCTTGAGGAGGCGCCTATAGCCCCGGTATGGTTTACATCACCTTTTCTGCCACTTCATCTTTTCTCCGAAACATCTTTCTATGCAATTTCGTCGTGTTTGGGTAAGCCCATGTTACGAGATGAAGCCACAGTAACCATGTCAAGGCCGAATAAAGCACGTGTATGTGTCGAGCTAAACCTCTTAACTAAACCGCCCGACAAAATATGGATAGGTAGTGGTGAAGGGGAACAGGCCGAGGGGTTTTGGCAAACTGTCATCCCCGAAAGCCTTCCTCCTTACTGCATAAAATGTAAGAGGCTCGGGCATGAAAATTTATCGTGCAAGGTGGGGAAAGAAGAGCATAATAATGGGCAGCAACACGAAGGAGGAGGTACGAAGGTGATGCAATGGGTAAGGAAAGAGGAGGCTTCACTTCTCAAACAAAATATCCAGCCGAAGGGAGATCTGGACAGTGGAATAATATCAAGCATCCCACCAGATTATCCAAATATTACTCAAGAAGAAGGAACCCTGATAGAGACTAACTTGGGGATAGAGAATGATGTTAGTTCAAATAAAGGATGGGAGGAGGTAAAACACAAGAGAAAATATAAAAACACATCTAAAACCAGAATTGTATTGAAAGAAAAACTTGATGATTATGCGTGGATAGATGAGGATCTTCTGGATTTTCCTGAAGATGAATCAGTAATTTTTAGTTGCCCTTCAAGTCACAAGGGTGATGTATCTCAAGACGAGCCTGAGGTGAAAGCAAAGGATGATATATATATTTATAATGAAGATTGGGAGAATCTTTCAAGAACCCAATCCATGGAGGCCCTAAAGCAAATGGCCATGGTGCTCGGAAAACAGGTAAAATATAATGAGATTAGGCATGAAATTCCTCACACTCCTAAAATAGTAAGAAATACGAAAAAATATGCTAACATGTCTTATGAATCTAAGTGTACACTCGAGCCCAAGCTAAATTAGTTTTTAATGGATAGATGTCTATATTGGAATGTTAGGGGGGTAGCTAATAGCCCCACGATAAATAGATTAAGACTTTTAATTAAAGAACATAAAATCTCATTAATGATTATTACAGAACCAATGGTCCTCCAAGATCAACTAAATAAATATAGAGAAATTTTAGGATTTAATAAGGCTTATGCTAACCTAAATAGTAAACTTTGGATTTTATGGCATAGTAAATTGAAAATTGAAAATAATAAAAGATACCGAACAAATAGTACATTTCAAATTAGACAAGAACACAGATCAAATAATCTCAGCAGTTTACGCAAAAAAATGATAAACAATCTAGGTTGACTTTATGGGAAGAAATGAAAGATATAGCAAGTAGAAATTCACCTTGGATTATAGAAGGCGACTTTAACATAATTAGAAGCCCTCAAGAAAAGAAAGGTGGCAAACCACCGGATAAGGTAGCCATGAAACAATTTAATGACATAATAGCCATTACTAATCTAATGGAAATAGATTTCACTGGTTCGAGATATACCTGGTGCAATAATTGGAAAAAAAAGAGGAGTCATCTGAGCTCGACTGGATAGGATAATGTGTAACACAAAGTGGGTCACCTCACAAGGGATTACGGGGCTTAGACACCTAAATAGAACTTGCTCTGACCATAGCCCCCTGCTTATCACGATTCAAAGAAACCAGGGTAATACGTCTAATTTTAAATTCCAAAATATGTGGGTAAAGCATGCAAGCTTTGCAGGACTTGTCAGTGAGTCTTGGAAAGAGCCAACAGAGGGAAAACCGATGCAAGTTCTATCAATTAAACTTCTGAGGCTAAAAGCTTGTTTAAAAACATGGAATAAAGAGGTTTTTGGGAAATTAAATCAGGAGCTAAAAAAACTAGAAGAAAAAGTAGCCAAGCTGGAGCAAGATTTTGACTCCACTAATAATAATGAAACTCGGATAGAACTAAGTAAGGCTAAAGGAGAATTGAGATTGAAATTACACATGGAAGAAATTTATTGGAAACAACGAGCAAAAATAAAATGGTTAAAAGATGGTGATCGTAATACTAAATTTTTTTATAATATGTCTAAAATAAAATCTCAAAAAAAAAAAAATTAAAGGACTAATAAATGAAGAAGGAAAATGGGTAGAAGATGAAAAGGAAATAGGAGCTCTCTTTAAAATTTTTTTGAAAATCAACTATGTAGTCAGTCTTGTAGGACAGATAATTCTCTAATGCATGAGATTATGGCGACCATCACGGAAGCTCAAAACCAATTAATGGAATTGAATTTAGAAGAACCAGAAGTTAAAGAGGCTGTCTTTAGTCTTGATAAGGATAGTGTAGCAGGACATGATGGTTGGAACAATTATTTTTTCCAGGTAAACTGGCATACGATTAAAACTGAGCTAGTCCCTAAAATTTGCAAGTTTTTTTGCAGGTGCGGAAATCCCAAAATCATGGGTAAAATCTTTTATAGTATTAATTCCAAAAAAAGAATCACCATAGAAATGTGAGGATTATAGACCAATAAGTTTATGCAATACTATTTATAAAATATTGGCAAAAATATTACAAAATAGGCTAAGCTTAATTTTACCGTCAATAATATCTCAAGAACAAACGGGCTTTGTTAAAAATAGATTAATGATTGAAAATATAAAACTTGCATCAGAAATGATGAAAGAAATAGGAGGTAAATCTAGAGGAAAAAACTTAGTGGTCAAACTAGATCTATCGAAAGCCTTCGATAGAGTGGAATGGGATACCCTTTGCTTTGTGCTAAGAAGGTTCGGCTTCTCTGAGCTGACCATAGATCTAATATATAGATGCATTTCAAGTACTTGGGTAAGAGTCCTGGTAAATGGTAAGATAAGTGAGGAATTTAAACCAAATAAAAGTTTAAGGCAAGGGGATCCGTTATCCCCCCTTCTTTTTGATATCTATTTAGAACTATTAATACGAAACTTGAATAAGAAAATATCCGAAGGTAAAATAATGTCATTCAGACAACCAAGGAATACACCCAGAATAGGCTGTTTAGCTAACGCAGATGACCTTATAATATTTACTAATGCTAGCATAAAGTCTTTAATGAATCTTATGGATCTTCTTCAAATATTTGAAAAAGAGACAGGCCAAATGGTTAATAAAAGTAAATGTCAGTTCATGCTTGCTAAAAATGCAAAATTAAAGTTAGTAGATAAAATAAAAAATATTACAGGTTTTGCAGAAATTAAAGGGGCATTAATGTATCTAGGTTGTCCGATATATGAGGGGAGGTTGAAGGAAGAATATCTAACTTACCTTCAAGACAAGCTAAGAAAGAAAATAGCAGGATGGAAAGAAGAGCTCCTGGGATTTGGGGGGAGGATTACGCTGCTTTCACACGTATTATAAAGCACACAAACACACATTTTATCAGTGATACATCCCCCTAAAAAATTTATTAAAAAACTCGAATCAGAAATGGCTAACTTCTTATGGGGTAAAAAACAAGGCAGAAATAAACTACACTGGAAGGACTGGAAAAGTATCTGTTATCCGAAAGAGGAAGCAGGATTAGGTCTAATGAGCCTCCAGGACTCAGCAGCTACCTGGGACTGTAAAAGCTGGTGGAGACTTAAAGAAAGCGATAATCTTTGGGCTAAATATATGCGGGTAATATATTTAGATAATAAGAATACGACCTCTAAGAAAGTTTCGAACAGTTGGAAGTCAATGGAAAAACAAAAAGAGATAGTAGACTCACACTCTATACTAAAGAAGAGTGGCTGGAAATGGACGTTAACACCACAAGGAAACTTTTCCCTCAAATCGGCAAAAGATTTGGTTAGAAAGAAAAAACCGGCTCAAACTCTATTTAAATGGGTATGGCAAGAAAACATCCCGCAAAAAATGCGCTCCTTCACATGGAAGGCTTTAATGAATGCTATACCGGTAGATAGAAATATACAAAAGAAAGGGATAAACATGGCATCAAGATGCGAATGCTGTTCACAAGCGGTTGAAACAACTGATCATTTGCTTTCTAATGGACCCATCGCAGCAGAAATATGGAGAGAGATGGAAGGGGAAAAAAGAATATGTAAAATAGATGATGGATTAATAGATAAAGTTAAAAAATGAGAAAAAGAAAACACGAAAAGCCCCACCAGGAAATGGCTTAATCAGAAACTGCCGCATCTAATTATTTGGTGCATATGGAAATCTCGAAACAAAAGTAAATTTGAAAATATAAGGATGAATTTAACAGAAATTATAAAAGATATTAGAAAGGAGATATGTAATATATCAATAATAAAACCAATAGTAATACAAGAAATGAAACAAGAAAAGAAGCTTGAGAAAGAATGGGATCTCACATACAAAGTCTTAAAACAGCAATGGGCTAAATGTATACACTGGAATGCTTCGCCGGTTGGAAAACTCTCACTTAATATGGATGGGAGTTTTAGCAGGGACACTGGAATAGCAGGAGGAGGCGGGGTAATAAGAGATCATACAGGGATAGTACAGAGAGCTTTCACCAGATCTAGTAGAGCCTCCTCGGCTTTAGAATCAGAAATTAGAGCATTAAAATCAGGGTTAGAGATATGTAAGCAGCTAAACTTTAAAAACATTGAAGTTCAGGTAGACTCAAAATTACTAGTTGAAACAGTATTCAATAAGAAAATATTATGGAGGTATGAAGAGGACCTAGAAGTAATTCTTAGTCTTTTGGACGAACTGAAGGCCTCAATAATACATATATATAGAGAAGCTAATAATCTAGCGGATAGTCTATCTAAAATAGGCACAACCAGAGGAGATATTGAATATAATGAGAAATTCATGGGAAATAAACTAAAGGGAATAGCATGTTTAGATAAAATGGGATTCCTTATATTAGAACAAATAAACAGACCACGAAGGTATGACAAAGTCTCAACTTTCTGATGGATTGAGTGGAAATTCATCATTGTAGAGAATTTCTGTCTCACAATTAAATGGAATGGAAGGGTGGAGTTTGAGCCATATTTAAAAATAAAATAAAACTTAAATCTTAATTTAGAATTTTGAATTTAAAAAAGAAGCATACAGATTAGAATTATAAATGTCTTAACTCTGCTTTTCGGCAGAATAGTGAGTATCTTAAAAGAAGTATCTTGACTTCCCTTGCAGGATGTTAAGAAGAATAATAGGGTATAAATGAAGGAGATCCCATTGTAGGATGTGTTAATTCTGCATTTCGGCGGAATAGTGCATAGCTAAAAATGCAAGGGTGTCAAGATAATATGTATGTAATTTAGAAAGTATGTGCTAATTCTGCATTTCGGCAGAATTCGATATTCTCTTTAGAAAGTATGTACTTTGACTATCCTTGCAGGACAATATGTATTCTGACTTTCCTTGCAGAATGTTAAGGAGGAGAAATCGACAATTCTGTGGAGCTTTAGTCTTATGTTGTATAAGTTTAATCGAGGATAAGGGTAATAGGGTGTCAAGATCTTGTAGGCACGTTCATTTTTTTTTCTCTTTGGTTTTGTTACAGGATCGATAGTGTATAAACGAGGAAGGAAGACGGCTGGAAACCTTTTAGAAAGTATGTGAAGAGAAGAGCCAGACGCACGGGGAAGAGGAGAGATAGAGGCCCGACCACATGGGTAGCACTATCCCCATATGCTGCCTCCAGATGCTGTTTGTTGCTGCTACAACTGCCTCCACACAGATGTAGAGACAATATAAAATAAAGGAGCATATTTTATTGAAAACCTGCCTGAACAAAAAATTAGGATGATGGGAGAATAAAGAAGAAGCTGTAGAAAGTCTGTTGCTGTCTATTGCTGCCATAAGCGCAGTCTGATGCTGCCATGGGAGAACAAAAATTTTACACAGTGCATATACCTATGTAGAGAGCACTCTGTTGCTGCCATGGGAGAACAAAAATTTTACACAGTGCATATACCTATGTAGAGAGCACTCTGTTGCTGCCATGAGTCCTCCCGCTGCTGATATGAGTATACCTGCTGGTGTGGAATGTCTACATGCTGTTCACTGTTACATAATTATGAAGAATCACAAAGAGAGCGGCTTCCGCCACAGTTAACTTAAATAAGGATAATGCTCTGTATTTGGGATAGGGAATTGCCCTGTAAATGTAATGTCTTACAAATAGACTTCTGAGGTTGTAAAGGTTTTCCTCTGCCTACAAGTGAGGGTTATGTTTTCTTTAATAAAAGATAAAAGCCTTTTTTTAAAAAAAAGAGAGATAGATAGATATATAAACAGATAGATAGATAGACAAATAGACAATTACGATCATAGATAGACAAACATATATATAGACATATAAATAGATAGACAATTAGTTAGATTGATACATGATAGATAGATTGATTGATAGATAGACTAAGGGATAGACTAATAGATAAAGAGACAGAAAGATAGACATATAGTTAGATATATTGACAAATTTATAGATAGATAAAAGACAAATAAATAGACAGACAGACATATATATATATATATACACACACATATATACTGATAGATAGACATACAAATATATAGTTATATAGACAGATAGATATACAGATAGCTATATAGATCATTAGATAGAAGAATAGATAGATTGATAGATAGACGGATATATAGATGCATAGATAGATGAATAAAGAGATTGATAGATTGTTGGAAAGATAGAAAGATAGATAGATGGATAGATAGATGGATACAGAGATGAATAGATTGATGGATAGATAGATAGAAAGATTGATTGATAGATAGATGGAAAGATTGTTGGGTAGATAGATGGATAGATAGTAGTTAGAAAGATGGATAGATAGATATATAGAGAGTTGGATAGATAGATAGACAGAGAGAAGGATCAATATATGGATTGATAGATGGGTAAATTGATAGATAGATAGACATATAGATAGATAGATAGATCGACAAATTGATAGACAGAAAGATAAAGATATAGATAGATAGATAGATAGATAGACATATTGATAGTCAGATAGATAAATTGACAGAAAGATTGATAGATTTATAGAAAGATAATAGATAGTTCGATAGACAAATAGATAAAAAGATTGATAGAGATATAAATAGATATATAGTTAGATTGATAGATAGACATATAGTTAGACATATTAATAAACATATTGATAAAGAGATCAATAGGCAAATAGTTAAATAGATAGATAAACAGATAGATATACACACACTTAGATAGACATAAAGATAGATACATAATTAGATACATATACAAATAGAAAGATATATATATATACTCTTATAAATAAATAGATAGATAGATTATTAGATTGATAGATACGGAAATAGATAGACAAATATATAAAAGGATATTTTGACACATACAATGATATATAGATAGATAGACAAATGGTTACATAAATAGATATATAGAGAAAAAGAAATAATGATATATAGATACATACACAGATAGATAGTTAGATAGATAAATACATCCATATATATATATATAGAAAGATAGATAGACAAATAGATAGACAGATAGATAGATAGAAAGTCAGATAGATAGAAAGATAGATAGAAAGATACATAGATAGATAGGTTGATACACAAATTGATAGATAAATAGATGTATAGATAGATAGATAGATAGATAGACAAAAAAATAGATTGATATATAGATAGATAGTTAGGCAGATATATATATATATATATATATATATAGACAGACAGACAGACAGATCGATAGATATATAGATAAATAAGCAGATAGATAGGAAGATAGATAGACACATAGATAGATAAACATATAGATAGATAGATAAATACATAGATAGATAGACAGACATGTATATATATAGATAGATACATAAATAGATAGCTAAAGCGATATATAGATAAATATATAGAGAAACTGATAGATAGATAGATGGATAGATATATTGATAGATAGATAGAAAAAAAGATATATTTGTATATAGATACAAAGATAGATAGATAGATAGATAGATAGATATATATATAGACATATAGATAGATAAATAGACAGACAGACAGACAGATATACAGATAGATAGATAGTTTGATAGATAGAAAGAAAGACACATAGATAGATAAATAGATAATTAGATAGATATATAATTAGATAGTTAGATATATACAAAGATATATACACATATATATATAGACAAATAGATAGTTAGACAAATAGATAGATAGACAAATAGAAAAATAGATACTCAAATAGATAGATAAATTTATAGACAAATTGATAGACAAAAAATAGATTGATCGAAAGATATATGGATAAATAGATAGATAGATAGTTTGATAGATAGACATATAGATACACAAATATATAGACAGATAGAAAATAGATAAATAGATAGTTAGATAGATATATTGATATATAGATATTTAGATATATAGACAGATGTATAGACAGATGGATAGCCAGATAGATACACAAATAAATAGACAGATGAATAGAAAGAACAATAGTCATACAGATAGACAAATAGATAGATTGTAAGATAGACCAAAAGATAGAGAAAAATATGGATAGATATATAGAATGATTGATAGATCGATAGACAAATAGATAGAGCTATAAATAGATAAATAGATTGATAAATAGATATATAGACAAATTGATAGACAGATAGATAGACATATAGATAGAAAGATAAATAAAAAGATAAAAATATAGATAGATAGATAGGCAGATAGATAGCCAAATAGATAGAAAGAAATATATACTTTTCGAAAAACATATATATTAATAGATAGATATTTAAAAAATAGATATATAGATTGATAGATAGATAATTAAAAAGATTTATAGATAGATAGTAAGATAGATATTTAGATATATATACATATTGAAAGACAAAATGATTGATATATGAACAAATAGATAGATAGATAGATATACAGATAGATCTATAAATAGATAGATAGATATATAAATAAATAGATAAATAGTTAGGTAGATAGATAGACAATTAGTTACATAAATAGATAGACCGATAGAGAGATTGATATATAGTTTGATAGTTAAATTGAAAGATTTATTGATTTAGAGATTGAAAGACTGATAGATTGATTCATTGATATACATATAGATAGATAGATAGATAGATATATAGATAAAAAATAGATAAACAGATAAATAGATATATAGATAGAAAGATAAAAAATCACACAAATATATAGATAGTTAGAAAGACAAATAGATAGATAGATATATATCTAGATAGATAGAAAGATTGATAGATTGATTGATATACAAAAAGATAGATAGATAGATGGATAGATAGATAGAAAGATAGGTAGAAATACAAATTGTTAGACAAATGTAGTGATCTAAAGATAGACAGATAGAATGACAGATAAATAGATATGTAGATGGACATATAAATAGAAAGAAAGATAGACAGATAGTTAAACAGAATGATAGATAGATAGATATATAAATAGATCGATAAATAGAAAGATAAACATGTAGATAGACAAAAATATAAAAAGATAGATAGAAAGATAGATCGATAAATAGATAGACAAACAAAAAGATAGATAGATACATTGACAGATAGATAGATTGATAGATAGACACACAGATAGATAGATAGAATAATAGAAATATAGATAAACACATTGATAGATAGATGGATGGATAAATAGACAAAAAGATAGATAGATAGATAGATAGACTCACAAATAGACGAATATAAAGACAAAAGTTAGATAGATAGATAGATAGATAGACAGACATATAGTAGACATACATAGACATATAGATAGACAACTAGATAGATATAGATATATAGATATATAGATATATAGATATATAGACATATATATAGATAGATAAATAAATAGAATAATATATAGATATAAAAATAGTTAGATAGATTGATAGACAAATAGATATGCTGATATATAGACAAATACCTAGACAATAGATAGAAAAATAGATAGACTGACAGATAGATAGATCAATAGATAGAGAAATAGGTATATATATAGACAGACATATAGATAGATAGAGAGATAGATAGATAGATAGATAAGAAGATTGATAAATAAAAAGATACTTAGAGAGAGAGAGAGAGATAGATAGACAGATAAATTGACAAATAGATAAACAGATATATAGATATATAGATAGATAGATAGATAGATATATAGATAGATATATAGATAGACATATAGATAGATAAAATATATATATATAGATAGGTAGATTGATTGATTGATAAATTGATAGACAATTAGATAGGCAGATAGATAGATTGTTAGATTGATTGATTGATTGAAAAATAGATAGATAGATAGGAAGATACACAGAATGATAGATAGATTAATAGATAGATAGATAGCTATATAAATAGATAGATAGGCTAATATATAGACAGATATATAGACATATAGATATACAGAGAGAGACAAATAGACAAATAGATAGATAGACATATAGACAGATAGATTGATTGATAGTTAGATAGATAGCCAAATTGACAGATAAACAAATAATCTATTGATAGACTATTTGACTATATGTCTATCTCTCTTTCTATCTATCTATCAATTAATCTATCATTATATCTATTTATCTATCTATCAATCTTTCTATCCTTCTATCTATTTGTCTATATGTTTGTATATTTATATGTTTGTCTATCCTTCAATCTCTTATTGAAAATATCTATCAACCTATATATCAATCAATCTATCATTCTGTCTATCAATCTATCAATTTATTTATCTATCTATCTAGCTATAAATCTGTCTTTTTTTATATCTGTCTATCTATCTATCTATCTCTTTATCTATCTGACTATATATATATATATATATATATATATATATATCTATCTATGTATCTATTTATCTATCTATTTGTCTATCTAACTATCTTTCAATCTTTCAATTTGTGTATCATTCTATCTAACTATTGATATATCTATCAACGTATGAATTTATCTATATAACTACCTATATATCTATCTATGTATTTGTCTATCGATATGTCTAACTATTTAGTTGTCTATCTCTCGATCTATGTGTCAATCTGTTTGTCTACCTACCTGATTGACCGTATGCCTCCCTGATTGATTGTTTATATATTGTTTTTTTGTTTGTTTTATTATCTATTTATTTGTCTATTTCTTTATATGTTTGTGTGTCTATCTAACGATGTGTCTATCTATCTGTTTATATTTGTCTATCTATACGTATCTCTATAAATATATCTATCTATCTCTCTGTCTATATATATATATATATATATATATATATATATATATATATATATATATATATATATATATATGTCTATCTATTTGTCTACATATATTCTATCTTTATAGTCTATCAATTTATCTATATATCTATCTATTTTTATATCTATCTGTCTATTATCTAACTATATGTCTATCTATCGATCTATCTGTATATCTATCTATCTATCTATCTATTTATTTGTTTATTTATCTATCTATAAATCTATCTATTTATATATCTATCTATGTATATGTCTACCTTTTTGTCTATCTATTTGTTTATCTATCTGTCGATCATTCTTTTGATCTATCTATCTATGTGTTTATCTATCTATTAAGTTATCTATCTATCAAGTTATCTATCTATCCATGTTTCTATCTATCTATCTGTCTGTCTATATATCTTTCTATCTATCTATTTTTCCATCATTCCATCTATCAATATATATATATATATATTTGTCTATATGTTTGTTTATATGTGTGTCTATATATATGTCTATCTATTTGTATACCTGTCTTCATGACTATTTGCCTGCATATTTGTCTATTTGTCTATCTATGTGTCAGTCAAAATGTCTATCTATTTATATGTCTATTTGTATATATGCATGTGCTTATATCTATCTTTCTTTCTATTTATCAATATATTTATTTCTATCTATATATCTCTATCTTTCTATCTAACTATCTATCTATCAATCTCTTTATCTATCTATCTATATATTTGTCTGTGTATCTATCTATCTATTTGTCTAACTACCTATATATCTATTTATGTATATGTCAATCTATCTATCTATCTATTTGTCTAATAATTTATCGATTGATCTATCTATCTATATTTTTATCTATCTATCTATATATCTATCTATCATTCCATCAATCTATCTATCTATTTATATATCAATCTATTTAGCAATCTTTTTAATAATCTATCTATCTATCAGTCTATCAATTGGTCTATCTATCTGTCTATCATTGTGTCTATCAATCTGTCTACAATCTTTCTATCAATCTATCTTTCAATCTATCTTTCTATCTGTCTATCTATCTATCTATCTATTTATATCCCTATGTATCTATATATCTATTTGTCTATCTTTCTCTCATATCTCTATCTATCTATATGTCTATATATCTATCTCTCTCTCTCTCTCTCTCTATGTCTATCTATTATATATTTATCAGTCTAATAATCTATCTATCTATCTTCTGTCTGTCTATCTAACAAGCTATCAATCAATCAATCTATCTATCAATCTTTGTATTAATTTATATATCTATCAGTCTATTAATCTGTATGTTAATCTATCTGTCAAACTATATATCTATTTGTCTTTATATCCATCTATATTTCTATTTATCTGTCAATTTGTCTATTTTTTGTCAGTCTATTTTTTTGTCTGCCTGCCTGCCTAATTGTCTACCTACTTGAGTGTCTATCTCTCTTTCTATCAATTAATCAATCTAACAATCAATCAATCAATCTATCTATTTGTCTCTCAATCTTTCTATCTAGTAATATATTTGTCTATCTGTTTGTATATCTATATATTTGCCTATCCTTTAATCTTTCTATGAAAATAACTATCAAACTATATATAAATCAATCTATCATTCTGTTTATCTATCTATCTATCAATCTATCTATTTATCAATTTATCAAACTATCTATCTATATATGTATATATCTGTCTATCTATTTATTTATCTATCTCTTTGTCTATCTAATTATATATCTATCTATCTATGTCTTTATTTATCTATCTATTTGTCTATCTATTTGTTTATCTATCTTTCAATTTGTAAATCAACCTGTCTAATTATCGATATTTCAATCTATGTATGAATATATATATATATAACTATCTATATATCTAGCTATGTATTTGTCTATCTATCTAACTATCAATTTGTCTATCTCTCTATCCATGTGTTAATTTGTTTGTCTGCCTACCTGATTGACCATATGCTTCCGTGATTATTTGTTTATCTATTGTTTTTTTGTTTTCCTATCTATTTATTTGTCTATTTGTTTATATTTCTATATGTATATCTTTCGATGTGTCTATCTATCTGTTTATCTATATGTCTATCTATACATCTTTCTATCAATATATCTATCTATTTCTTTGTATATATATATATATATATATCAATCTATTTGTCTAACTATCTTCAAATATATCTTTCTAGCTATCTATCTATCTATCTGTATATCTATCTATATATCTGTTATCTATCTATATATTTGTCTATATATATATATCAATCTATCTATTTGTCTATCTATTTGTCTAACTATCTTCTAACTATCTTTCTATCTATAAATCTATTTATCTATCTATCTATCTATATGTATATCTATTTGTTTGTAATTTATCAGTCTATCTATCTATCTATCTATTTATTTGTTTATTTATCTATCTATAGATCTATCTATCTATATATCTGTCTATGTATCTATCTATCTTTTTGTCTATCTTTTTGTTAATCTATTTGTCTATCTATCTATTGATCTATCTATCTATGTGTTTATCTGTCTATCAATTTATCTATCTATCATTTTTCTATCTATCTATCCATCTATCTATAGAACTTTCTAACTATCTGTCTATCTATCTATCTCTTTATCTATCTATCTATCTATCTATTTGTCTATCTATCTATCTATCCATATATATATATATATACTATCTATATATCTTTATAACTATATAACTATCTATCTATCTATCTATTTTTCTATCTATATAACTATTAGTCTATCTATCAGTCTATCTATATATTTATCTATCTATCTATATATTTGTTTATCTATCTATCTATTTTTCTATCTATCTGTTTATCTATTTGTCTATCTATCTATCAATCTATTTATCTATTTGTCTTTCTATCTATCTATATTTTTTTTATGTATCTATCTATCTATATGTCTACTTCACTATAAAAAAATACTTTTTAGCTATGAAATTTAGCTAGGGAAATAATCCAAAGTTAATTATCTAAGCATTAGCTAGGAAATATTAAGAGATGTTTGATTTTACATTGAATTATAAATTATCAATGGATTTGTGATGGATTAGATTTCGAAATATTTGATTCAAAATTGTTCCTAGCTAATATTATCATAAATTTTCACAAAGAGAATGGTGGGCATTTTAGTAATAACTATAAATTTGGATTTTCCCTTGCTTATTAATTAAAGATAAATCCCTCACTAAATAATATTCTGAAATTTTTCTTATTGATTTTATATTTATTTACTAGCGATTATTCATTATATGATAATTTTCACAAAATATATGTATTTAGATATAAATTTTTTTCTCGCTATTTTGGCTTGGGATAATCTTCATCGCAAATCTTTAATGAATTAATTTTTTTATATTATTTATTTTAATATTTTATGTAATTTCATATATTAAAGGTATGTCATGGTCTATGGATGAGTAAACCTTGAAAGTCACATTCTTCTCATATAATTATAAAAATAGGATATTATAAATAAATAATTTATATTAATGTAGGCTAAAAACTATTTTTATGATTATAAAATTTTAAAAAAATTATACAAAATATCTTTTCAAAAAATTTAATTATTTTATTTAAATAATTGTATTTAAAAAACATTAAATAATTAATTATATAATTATAATCATTTTTAAAGATATTTTAATTAATAAATAAACATACATAAAAATTACTACTACTATAAAACTAAAATATTTAAGTGTATGATTAAATAAATAAAATAATAAAAATATCTAAATTAATGAATAAACAAGTAAATATTTATATTAAAATAAAATATTTTTATGATTATAACAATTTTTTAAAAAACATTTACTAGAAGATTTGAAATTTTTGAATTATAAAAAAAATTCAAATATCTCATAAAGTTTAAAAGCAATAAATTGATATTTAAAGATAAATACATAGATATTTTAATTACAAAAAAAATCTTGAAGATTTAAAAAATAAATATGTAAGTGTGGTTATTAAAGGAACACTTCAATTATTTTTTTAGGATTTTAAAAGAGTTATTTAAAATATTACTAATGAAATTTTTTTGTCCTTATCCTAAAAACACTTAATTTTTATCCCTATAAACACTTTTGAAAAGTACTACCAAACTAACCTTAAGTTGATTTGAATTTAAATTGTATATTTTATCCCTACTAAAATTTCTAAGAATTAAGTAATTGAATAAGATCTTTTCTATTAACTTTAATATTTCATTTTTATTAAATAATAAATATAACTTATTTTATTAAACTTCTCACTTTAAGTAATTTTTAGAATTTTATAAATTATACTTTATATCAAAATAATATGAAATTTAATGCCTATATAATTATTTCTTATTATATTCATAAAAATTAAATTGAATTCATAAAAAATTATAACAATAATATATATATATATATATATGAACTACTTTATTATAATATATTATTATTTTTTATTAATTAAATAATATCATTTATGGATAAATAAAAATCTAATTCTTTTTTTTTTATATTTTTAAATTTTTATTATTTTAGTTTACTTTTTTATATTTGTCTTTTTTTTAATATTTACATTTATTTTTTTATTTATAGTTTCAGTGAAATATAAAAATGCTAAGGCATTCAAGCACTTAAACCTTTTTATCTATCTTTGTGAAGAGGAAGAGAAGAGAAGTGAAATGGGACTACACGAGCACGTGCAACTCATAATTCTACTTCTTGTTATCAAGTAAGATTAATAATGCAATTCTCCTTTAGAATACTTATTACATTTCTATCTTTCTCTCAGTTTGATTTCCACTGGCAGAGTTTGGTTGATACTGATTAACCAGTTTTAATTTTTTTTCATTTTCCCCTAATTTTTTTTCTTCTTTTTTCTATTTTCATATCACTTATATGATTTTGACTCTCCACTATGAGAGAAACAACATATGGTTATTGTAAACTTTGTTCTTTTAATGATTAATTTTGTTGGATTTTATGGATTTCAAATACTAAATGTATGCTTATTGGGTTCTACTTCTATAACTTAGAAAAAAAAGTATTCTTATTATTTTCTGCTTCTGTAACTTAAGAAAAAAAAACACCATGAGAGGTCAAATTTAACTTTTCTAGAGTTAAACTTGATCTATTTGGTATTGGTGATAAAATATGAACCACAGATGCCATTCTATGCTAGATCTTGTAGTTTCAAAACAAAGTAACTCAAGTTTATCAACTGATTCTAATGTGATGTATCTGTTTCACTAGAATATCACTACGATGCAAGCTTTCGGTGTACAATCTGTCATTAACTGATAATCTAGTTTCTAATTCCCAACAAATCATAGTTTCTTTTTTTCTGAATGAATATCATGTGGTTCATCTGGCTTGACATTCGAGTTTATGTTATAAGAATATGAGCATTTCTTAGAAACTAATCTTCTTTGATTTGGATTTTAGAATTGGTTTTAGTGTTGATGGTATCTTATCTGCGTTTTCTATTTCTTCTTAGTTGATCACTACTATATTTTTCATTAAGTTTTGTTTCTAATTTGGAATTTGAATTCAACATAGTTAGCTATTCATTTTTTTAATCTCAATTGGACATGCAATTCTATGCATGTTGTTATAGACTTGCAACGTAATATTCAAAATTTGATTTGATCATTTTTTTTCAATTTTTTTTTATTTTTGCATTTTCCAGGATCTGCACTGCACGCATAAATTTTCACATTTTCTTAAGTATAGATGAATATAAAAAAAGTTATTGAAATAAAAAGAAGTACATATAATTGGAGAATATGAATGCAAATACACCCATAGACTATGTTGTGCTCCAACTATCACCTAAATCATAATTGTTAAATTTTTTATCTATTATGATGTAATATCTTCTACATGTACATATAATACTACATGTGCATAATTTCTTTACCAAAAGAACACTCAAAAGGTCACAAACAAGACCCACTTATTGTTTTTCTAACCAAAGTTTATTGCCACTTTTTCTTTTGAAGGTTCATGCAGTTTGCTAGTGCACCTAAAGTTTTGGAAACTTTTTATGCATTTGATGAGGAGATGTCCTAGCTAGAAGTGGCCGGGAAAATTTGCTCTCAGGTAGTATTATTATTTTTTAAATATAATCTACTTTTTAAAGAGAAGATGATTCGAAATTTTATTCACATGGTAAGTCTCATTGAGTTCTTAACTTTGTATTCAAAGAGCTAGAGAACATTCTTCAGGTACCTTTCCTTCACATCTCTCCTCAAAATACACACACCGTTGTACTCTGATTTATATTCAAGCTCAACTGATGGATTCAATGCCATTTTTAATGATAGTCCTTTGATATTGACTGCTTTGCCTAAATTAAATTAAAAATAGATCATGTTTTTGATGTGATGATACATTTATTCGCTCAAAAGCAATAAGTCAGGTTCAAGACAATTAGATATGCCCTCTTTGATATATCAATGGTAAGATTTGTTGTGAGATATATTTATATACCTTTCTCTAACCTTATGTAAGCCAAGAAACTTGTCCATTGAATACACATACATGTTTACACAAACCAAGCTCAATTGATTAATTATATGTCATTTTTAATTATAGTTATCAACATTGATTGCTTTAATTGATTTGACATTAACATAGATTATATGTATGTATATAGATACATATATATATATATATATGTATGTTGTATATAGATATAGAGATATATAGATATATATTTACGTATGTATATAGATATGTATATATGTACGTATATAGATATATATATGTAGGTATATAGATAATTATGTGTGTGTGTGTGTGTGTGGACAAATATATATATATGTATATGTGTGTGTGTATAGACATATATATGTGTATATAAACACACACACACACACACACACACACACACACATATATATGTATATGTGTGTATATAGACATATATTTGTGTATATAGACATACATAAATAAATACATACATACATACATATATATATATATATATATATATATATGTATGTATGTATGTATGTATGAATATAGATATATATGTGTGTGTGCGTGGGTCTGTGTTAGTGTGTATATATATAATTGGGTGGTATCTGAACCAGGGCACTCTTCTTGAACCACAAGAGGAATTAATTCTTGGCCAAACAAATGATGACATTGATAGCTAGTTAGGAATTAGAATCGAACTCGCAATCTTCAAGCAGTTGTTAATTCAATACCCTACCAACCAAACCACCCTGCCATTATTACTTGCAATTATATTGATTTTGTCATACATGAGGAGGCCCAACACATGACCCGTGGGGGAAAATGGAGCCTGCACATCTGAGATCTGATAACCCAACGGCCGAGACTGAGGCCCAAAAGGAATCCCAGGTGACGGAAGAATATAATGAAGTAATTAAGCAATTGAAGAAGTTAGATTTTTTTTTAAGTCATATCATGAATTTATGAATCAAATTAATTAGAAATTTAAAATTTATATGACTAATATATATTATATAATGATTTTGATTTAATGATGTTTTTCTTTGAGATAATTATATTTTTATTTTTTAATGGATTATATTTTTTTGTGATACATCGATAGTAATATGACTAGAAATACTTAATTAGATTTGATTTCTCATAGAAGAATGAGAGATCAAATTAATGTGTTTTAAATATATGGGTTATATTTTTATTGTCTCTAAAAACATTATAAAAAAATAACATTATATATAAACTTTTATATGTTTATATAATCGTATAACAATACAAAATAAATGTCTATACTTTAATAAAATAAATGTATAACATTATATATAAACATTGATATGTTTATATAAACATATAAACATTGATATGTTTATATAAACATATAAAGTTATATATAAATATTTATACATATGTATAAATGTTTATAAATATTTATACAACATTTACATAACACTATCCATTTATATAATTGTTTATATAACATTTAGATAATATTTATATAACATATAAAAATATGTATACATATTTTAAACATTAATATAACATATAAATTTTATATAAATATATAATATTTATAATGTTTATATAAATGTGATATACATACTATATAATATTTATAAAAGTGTTACATATATATATTTTACTACAAGAAAATGTTCATTTAGCTAAGGGATTAGCTTGGGATTAGCAAGGAATTTATGATTTTTCAATGAAATAAAAATTTGCAATGGATTAGCGATAGAATATTTTCCTAAATTCCACTCAAGAAAAGTGGAGATTTTAGCTACAGATTTAGTGACGGTAATTTTCTAGCTAATAAAACCTGGAATATACCGACGAATTTAGTAACGGAATTTCCATAGCTAATAAAACATTGAATATAACGACAGAGTTAGCGACAGAATTCCTCTAGCTAATAAAACCCAAAATATAGCCACGTTTTTAGCGACAGAATTTTTCTAGCTAATAAAATCTAGAACATTGTGACGGATTTAACGATGGATTTAGCGACGCATTTCCCTAGCTAATAAAATATGGAATATAGCGACAGATTTAGTGACTGAATTATCCTAGCTAATAAAATCTGGAATATAGCGAAAAATTTAGCAACGGAATTTTCCTAGCTATTCACATCCTGATTATAGTGACGAATTTTAGCGATAGAAATTTCCTAGCTAATTACATCAAGAATACAACGACGGATTTAGCGATGAAATTTTCCTAGCTAATTACATCTAAAATATAGTGACGGATTTAGCGACGGAATTTTCCTAGCCAATCATTAATTATTTAATTTTTTTAAAATTTATTATTAGTTTTAATATTTTATTTAATTTTGTTTATTTAATGAATGTTAATGGTCTATAGATGAGTGATCCTTGAAAGATATATCCTCGTAAAATTATAAAAAAAAAGATATTATAAATAAATAATATAAAAAATATAAAAATACAAAAAAATTATACAAAGTTTTTTTTATAATTTTTAGTAACTTAAAGATTTGTATTAAAGTAACATTAAAAATTTAATTCAATAAGTATAATAATTTTTTACGATATTTTAAAAATTAAATTAACATACATTAAAATTTCTACTAATAAAAATATAAAATAAGTCATTGTATAATTAAATAGAAAATATTTTCAAAAATATCAGAATTGACGAATAAACTAGTAAATATTAATATTATTATAAGCAAAAAAAAATTATGATAATAGGAAACTTTTAAAAAAATAATTAATACAAAATTTGAATAAATACATAGATGTTTGTCCCTACTAAATTTTTTAAGAATTAAACAATTGAGTAATATTTTTATTATTAGCTTTTAACATCTAGTATTTATTATAATAAAAATATAACTTTTTTTAATTATCTTCTCACTTTAAGTAATTTTTTGAATTTCAAAAATTATTAATGATATCAAATAATATGAAATTTTATTTTTTTAAAATTATTCCATATTATCTACATAATAATTAATATGAATTTTTAAAATTTTATTACCATAAAATGGATATATTTATATATTTTTTAACATTAAGAGTTTTTTATAACTCTTAGGAGAGTGGCTAGAAGACAAATCATTATTTAATGTATGTCATTTTATATAAAGTTTGTAAATTTTGGAGCTATTTGATTTTTTTTATAAGGCTAAACATATATTTTTTTAAATTGTTTATATATTTATTATTTAATCAATTTTATAATAACAAATTATAAGGTAATTGTTTTTCATGTGTACCTTGCTACACGCACATGAATATTATTGAAAAAATTTTGAAAATAAAAAAAATAATTACTCTTTTTATATTATATATATATTGTTTATTTAATGTTTTTATAATTAAAAATTTAAATATTTTGGTAATATATATAATCACTTTTTGTCGAGACGCGAGAGACAACTCTAACAAGCGAATCGGCTATGTCCCTCGTAGTCCACCTCTATCTCTCAACACCGACACATCAAAACCTAATCGAAGAGTAATATAAGCGAGATTTCTTATTGATTTAAGGTATGTTTTCTACCTTAATTCTTCATCGATTATCTTAATTCAAGAGTGTGCATTTTGATTTTGCTTTTTTTATTCCGAAATTCTTCTTCATTAATCACCATGGTAAGCTTGGATTGCTTATATAAACTTATTCGTATACATACTTCATGCATTTGTGATATAATGCGTTCTCATTCTGTATATATTGATGGTGCACAGTAGGTATGCCGACTTGATATCTACATTAGTATACATAACTATATATAAATAATATACATAAATAACATACATAAACATAAGTGTATTTTATATATGTGTATTTAAACATAACTATGCATCAATATGCATGTGTGATATAATTCAAATTTCTTATATAAGTGTATTTTACTATATCTATAACTATAAAAATAGTATACATAAACATAATATATATAAATATAATAATATTTATTTAATATACATACATACATACATACATATATATATGTATATATAATTATATATAAATGTATTTAAAAATATGTATTCAACATTTTAATATATATACATATATTTATCTACATTAATACCTATACATAGCCATATGTCTTCATATATATAATTACATGAAAAACAATATATAACTACAGCTACAACATGTATAACTACATGCTTTAGAAACTTAATATCCATTCATATCATTCATCTCATTCATACATATTTTTTCTGATATTGTATTAATCTTTATCATTTTTCCATATATTTTAGGGACTTAAATTTAATTTTTTCAACCTAAAATGTAATTTTATTATATTTTTATATGTTTGTATAATCATTATGATTTAATTTGTTTAGATTTTGTATTTTTGTTTCACATAATATCATTTAACTAAAATTAATTTCTAATAAAATGTTCATTTGTTTAAAATTCATGTTGTAAATTTCAAAATAAATAACAATATGTTTGTGTAATAAATATTATAAAAAATTGTTAAAATATATATGTGATGTAGTTTCAATTTACAAAGATAAAACTTTAAAATTAAAATTTATTTACAAAATAAAATTTGCGACTCATAATATGCAATATGTTATATTTATTATAAATTAACAATGTTTGAAATGTATTTATTAATTAGAAAAAAACATTGTAAAGTATTAAATTTTAAAAAAGATTTAAAAATAATTATTGAAAAGAAACAAATTCATATATTGATATGGTCATTTATATATTTTGAATAAAATTAAAAAATAATTACTTGTAGAAAAATTTACTCGTATGTTTATATGATAATTTGTTTTGTTTGAACATAATTAAAGAAATAATTGATTTTTTACAAAACATTAAAGGCATGTATTTATATGCACTACATTATATCTGTTTGAATTTTAAAGTTTCTAAAAATTTATTAATAACAATAAATAATAGGTAGAAATTTATCTTAGACATTAACATTTTAATAAAAAATTTATATAAAACAAAACCAATATTATCTATTTATGAACTATATTTTCATTTTTAACATAAATGTAAAAACAAAATAATTTACAAATATGCCAACTTCATTAATTTATATGAGTATGATGATAGTTATTTTAATATAAATATTAAAAAAACAACTATGAATAAAATAGAAGCTCATATATATAATTCATAATTTCATTTTATGCATTAATATGCTTCACACACACATACATGCATACACGCACACACACACACACACACACACAAATATTTTTTTTAAATATAAATAATTTACAATATTTTATAACTTGTGTACAATATATAATATTTTATTTTAATTACATTTTCAAAATCAAAAAATTTTAAATACATTTACACACACACACACACACATATATATATATAATAGATTCATGTGTAACTTTAAAAATACATTACCTATATAGGTATATGTGTATGTTTGTGTGGGTGTACAATAGTATATGCATGCATACAAATATATACACACTACTTTGAAAATATAGATACATGTGTGAATATATACAAAAGTACAAAAATGTGTATGCTGATATATAATGTATAGTAATGTATATGGATGTATAAATGTATGTGTGTGTAGGGCATTGTATATGCACATATATATTTATGCATATATATGAAAATATCAACATTAATTTTGAGAAGAAAAATACTTGAGCACATAAATATTAACATGTTCCACAAATTCGTGAGAGCATGAGCAAAAGTGACATTATTGCAAGATACTACTAATCTCCTATCTATAACTCTTTGCCTCAGAATTTGATCAGAGTTCTACTTGTAATGATAAGGTTAATTCAACAACTCTTCTATCATCTTTTTCTTGTCTTGATAAGCTATTTTCAATGTTGATTATATGTATATTTCTTATCTAATATCTCTAGTTCAAACTATTGTAATAGAAAATCCATCAAATCAATCTAGGTCTGATATCTTTCTTTTCTATGAGATATTTGATTATAGAATATTTAGTATATACTATGACTTTGGTTCCCAATAAATATGATATTAATTTTCCAAAAGAAAAGATTGTTGATGCAAGTTCTTTCTCTATAGTGGTGTATTTCAATTGGGCACTTAAGAGCGTGTTGTTATCATACTATATGATAACTATATATAAATATTTCCATAACTATATAAAACTCTTCATAATTTATATTTAACTATATTTGTAACTATGTAAACTATTTTTAAACTATATTAATAACTATATATAACTATTTTTTAACTATATAATATTTTATAACTATATGAGTAATTCTATATAACTATATTTTTAAAAATATATATTATATGTATAATAATATATAACTATATATAATTGTATTTTACTAAATGTATAACTATAAAAATGTTATATATAACTATATCTTTAACTACATACATATTTATAACTATATGTGTATAACTAAATATAAATATTTGTGTAACTATGTAATACTTTATATAATTAAATAACTATATTTGTATCGATGTATACATATACCTATTCATATAATTAAATCTATACATTTATTTATAACTTTGTATATATTTATATAAAACTACTTATAAATACTTGTATGAATATATCTATATATAATTATATGTATAATATAAATCTATTTTAAATTAAATATACTAGAGGTATAAGAACATATAGAGCTTGACCGCCTTCTCTGGTGACCATCTCTTGAGGTATATTAATTCTATTTCTTTCTCTCATTAGATCTCTTTACTGCCTTATGACAAAGAGATTCAGATTTAGTGGAATAAATGAGGTTTACATTCACTAAGCTGTTTATTAGCTATTTGCCAAGAAAGAGATGAGGATTTTGATGCTAGGTCTTGATGTTGGCAGTAATACAACCATTCTGTATAAATTGAAGCTTTGTGAAATTATCACCACAATTCCTACTATCGTCTTCAATATAGAAACTATTGAAAATAAAAATATCAATTTCACTATGTGGGATGTTGGGGTCAGGACAAGATTCACCCTTTCTGGAGGGATTACTTCCATAATACCCAAGGTCTCATATTTGTGGTGGACAGCAATGACAGAGATCGAGTTGTTGAAGCCAGTGATGAGTTGCAAATGATGCTAAACAAGGAAAAGCATTGAGATGCATTTTTGAAGGTGTTTGTCAATAAACAAGATCTTACCAATGCAATGAATGCAATTGAAATTACTGACAAGCAAGGACTTCACACTTTTTGCCAATGCCATTGGCACATTCTGAGCACCTATGCTAACTCTGGCATGGACCTCTACGATGGTCTTGATTGTCTTTCCAATTACATTTCCAGCAAGTCATATACAGTTTTAGCAGGATGAGACAAACTTTGTTGACAAATATGGATGTGAAATTAATATTTGCCTATTTTGTTTGAGTTTTGTTATGTTATGTGGATGTCATCATCTATTTCTAGGGTGATTCAAATTGTATTTATATTTATATATTGCACGCCTGAAAAACAAGGCCGCATTTACTTTGTTCTGATTTGTTGTAAGCCGAACTTGTTTATTTTATATTTTTTGTCTTTTTGCCATTGGATCCCAAAGGTATAAGAACATATAATTATATATAATTGTTTTTGACTATATGTATAACTATAAAATATTATAGATAACTATAATTAAAAATATAATTAACAACATATATTTAATATAAATTTTTATATATTAGTATATAAAAATGTATTTTACCATTTATATACCTATAGATAACTATATGTATACATATATAAAATTATATAATAAAATATTTATACCTACATGTATAAATATAAGTATAACTATATGTATAACTACATGTAATTATAAAAAACATACAACATTATGTTTAACTATATGTGTTAAACTATATATAAATATTTGTATTACTATATAACACTCTATAAAATTAAATATAACTATATTTGTACCTATGTATACATATATGTAAATCGATATATTTATTTATAACTTTATATATTTATGTATAACTATTTGTATGAATAAATCTATATATAACTATATTTTAACTATATAAAAATATTTATAGCTATATATACTATGTGTATTATAACATATAACTATAAATAATTATATCTTATTATATGTATAACTATAAAAGCTTTATAGATAACTATATTTAAATATATAATTTATAACTTATATTTAATATACATTTCTATATATTAGTATATAAAAATGTATATTACTATATCTATACCAATACATAACTATATGTATAAATATATAAAATTATATGAAAAAATATATTTACCTACATGTATAAATCCAAGTATAACAATATGTGTAACTATATGTATAACCACATGTAACTATATTTATAATTACATGTATAACAACATACGACAATATGTTTAACTATATGTGTATAACTATATATAAATATTTGTATAACTATTTAATACTCTATATAATTAAATATAACTATATTTGTAAATATGTATACATATATAAAATAATATAAAAAAATATATATACCTACATGTATAAATATATGTATAAATAATGTGTAACTATAAGTATAACCACATGTAACAATATTTATAATTACATGTATAATAACATATAAAATTATGTTTAAAAATATGTGTATAATTATATATAAATATTTGTATAACTATATATAAATATTTGTATAATTATATAAACCTTTATATAAAGATTTGTATAACTATATATAAATATTTGTATAATTATATAAAACTCTATATAATTAAATATAACTATATTTGTAACAATGTATACATATCTGTAAATCTATATATTTCATTTATAACTTTATTTATTTATGTATAACTATTTGTATGAATATATTTTTATATAACTATATGTTTAACTATATAAAAATATGTATGGCTTTATTTACTATATCTATAATAACATATAACTATAAATAAATGTATCTTATTATATGTATAACTATAAAAGCTTTATACATAACTATATTTAAATATAATATTTACAACTTATATTTAATATATATTTGTATATATTAGTTTTTAAAAATATATATTACTATATCTATACCTCTACATTACTATATGTATACCTTTATTAAATTTTATGAATAATTATATATACCTACATGTATAAATATAAGAATAACTATATGCGTAACTATATTTATGACCAAATGTAACTATATTTATAATTACATGTATAACAACATACAACATTATGTTTAATTATATGTGTATAACTATATATAAATATTTGTAAAACTAAATAAAACATTATATAATTAAATATAACTATATTTTTAACTATTTATGCATATATGCATACATATATGTAAATCTATATATTTGTTTACAACTTTGTATATTTTATTTATAACTAATTATAACTACTCGTATGAATATATATATATATATATATATATATATATATATAAAACTAAATGTTTAACGATATATAATTTTTTATAACTATATATATTATATGTATAATAACATATAACTATAAATGATTATATCTTGCTATATAATCAACTATAAAAACTATATACATAACTATATTTTAATATTAATTAACAACATATGTTTAATATACATTTTTATATATTAGTATAAAAATGTATTTTAACTTATCCATACCTATACATAACTATATGTATAAATATATGAAATTATATGAAAAAATATATATTCATACATGTATAAATATAAGTTTAACTATACATTTAACTATATGTATAAGCACATGTAACTATATTTATATTTATATGTATAAAAACATACAACATAATATTTAACTATATGTGTATATCTATATATAAATATTTGTTTTACTATAAAAACTCTATATTAATAAATATAACTTTATTTTTTATTATGTATACATATATGTAGATCTATATAATTGTTCATAACTTTGTATACATTTATGTATATCTATAACTATATGTTTACCTATATGTAACTATTTATAACTACATTTACTATATGTATACTACCATTTAATTATATATGAGATAATACTAATTTGTTGCACTAACTTTAAATTAAATGATAAAATAAATAATATCAACAGTATGTAAGCACATAGCATGAGAGTGTCCGTTGATTAGGCTAATATATGATCTCTTCCTCTATTTCTTTTAGTGTCACTTTCTTCCTCTTTTCTTTATGTGTCACTCACTCTCACTCTCTCTTGTTATTTTATTTCTAGCTCTCCTTTCTTGCTTGTTCTCTCTCTCTCTCTCTCTCTCTCTCTCCCTCTCTCTCCCTTTTGCCATTTCTATCCCCCTCTCCCCCCTTTCTCTCTCTCCCAATCCCTCTCCCCTTTCTCTCTCTCTCTCTCTAACTTTCTTTCTATCTATCTATTTATCTATTTATCTCTTTCTCTATCTCTATATATATCTCTCTCTCCCCATCTCTCCATTTCTCTACCTGTCTCTCTCTCCCTCTCCCCCTTTCCCCCTTCAAACATTAAATGTCATTCTTTTTTGCTTTCATTTCTTGTGCATTATCTTATGTTGCTCCCTTTATCTAGTTTCACCGTGATATTATTAATCTTTATCATGCTAAAAATCACTTTATCTATTCATATAGATTCTGCAAACACATTGCCTCGATATTCATGATATTTAATTTTTAAATATTCACCTGTAAGTAATTTTAATAAATAATTAGTATATTTTGAAGTAATAGAATGTTTAATTCTAAATAATGGTTAATGATTATTTTTTGTGAATAAAACAAGGGAAAATGAGTTCAAATCATCAGTGGATGTACAGAAAGTTTATGAATGAAATTTTGAATAAAAATTTTTTGAGTGGGCTTGAAACTTTCATCAATTTTTCATGTAGTCAATCGAGATGGATGGATGAAGAAAAAAATTAAGTGTCCATGTAATCATCACAAGTGTCAGAATATCCCTTTTCATGATGCAAACACTATAAGATACTATTTGGCTAAATATGGTTTTGTGCCAATTTATTTTTTTTGAATCTATCATAGGTAAATTACAATGGCTCTGAACATTGACCAATATGAGAGTATTGAATCGTTTCCTTGTGGTGAAGAATCATCAAATACATACAATAGAATGATAACGAAAGCTACTGGTGCTGACTTCAATATGGATTATATGGATGAACCACATAATCCTGAAGCTCAGGAATTTTATGAAATGCTTAAAGCTATAGATAAAGAGTTGTTGCTTGGTTGTAAAACACATTTGTAATTGTTACTTGTGTCTCGACTTATGAGCATTAAGTCAAAAAATCATACGTCTGAAAAATTATTTGATTAGATGACATAACTGATGAAGGAGATTGTTTCAGATAATAATTTGATCACTAACAACTTTTACAACACTAAGGAGTTACTACGAGGAATGGTTATACTAATGGAAAAAAATTCATTATTGTTTCAATGGATGTACGTTATATTGGGGTGGTGATAGTGATTTAATTAGTTGTAATTTTGTTGATCATCCTCGATTTAAGAAGGCATCTCGTGTTGTTGATACATGACAAAAATTAAAAGTTGCATAAAAAGAAGATGTATTATTTTCTATTAATTCTTCGATTACAGAGACTATATGCATTAAATGCTATAGAAAATGATATGAGGTGGCATTCTGAGCATGAGGTTGAAGAAGAGGTAATGAGTCATCCATCAGATTCACTTGCTTAGAAGCATTTTAATTATGGAGATCAAGATTTTGCAGCTGAAAGTTGAAACGTGAGATTGGGTCTCTACACTGATGGATTTCAACATTTGTGCAATATTGACAATATTATTCAACATGGCCAGTGATAGTGACACCTTATAACTTGCCTCTGTGATTGTGTATGAAGAAGCAATATATGTTTTTCTCAAAATTAGTTCCAGTGCCAAAAAATCCTAAAGACATGCTAGATATGTTCTTACATACTCTTATTGTAGATTTAAATCATTTGTGGGATGTTGGCATGAATACATATGATACCTCAAAGAAGCAAATTTTATTATGCGGGCAGCCCTTATGTGAACGGTAAGTTACTTTTCTGCATATTCAATGTTGTCTGGCTGGAGTACTGCAAAATGATTCGCATGCCCATATTGCATGAAAAATTCTGATGCATTTACCTTCAAATTTAGTGGTAAACAATCATGGCTTGATAACCATCATAAGTTTCTACCTACGAATCATCCATTTCAAAGAAATAGAACTACATTTCGAAAAAATAAAACTGTGATTATAGTTGCACTAGTAGTTCGTTAAGGAGATGATATTATGACAGAGATTCAAAGTTTGGGTTTGAAGAAGGTAAATGAAAAGAATGCTATTGGAAGTAATGGACCAATAAGCAAAATATTTGGCGAGAGGAAACATAGTATATTTTCAGTCTTTCCCTATTGGAAGTCCAATTTTATTCATCATAACTTAGATGTAATGTATATTGAAAAAAATATATTTAATAATATTTTCAACACTGTCCTTAATGTAGACGAAAAAATAAAAGACACTTTAAAATCAAGACAAGAGCTGAATGATTATTATCGGCATCCTGAATTGAAATTGAATGAGGCAACAGGAAAATTCTCTAAAGATTGCTACACACTTGATAAGAAGGCAAGACAGATATTGTGTGAATGGGTTAAAATTTTGAAATTTATTGATAATATGTGTCAAATATGGGTAGATGTGTTGATATGAAGAATCTTAATATATTTGGAATAAAATGTCATGAATGTCATGTATTTATGTAGAGATTAATACCAATTGAATTCCATGAATTACTTTCCCTAAGTGTTTGGAAGGTCCTTATAGAACTTTGTTTTTCAATCAGCTAACTACAACCACAATCAAAATAGATGACATGGTGAGGCTGGAGAATGACATTCCACTTATTATTTGTAAGTTTGAATGGATATTCTCATCGAGATTTTTGACTCGATGAAGCATTTGCCAGTCCATTTGGCATATGAAGCAAGGATGGAAAGGCCATTGCAATATAGGTAGATGTATTCTTTTCAAAAGGAAATACATATAATTTGCTATGTTTTATTATTTCATACATGAAGTAATATTATAAATTAATATAATTGAAATTTAACATTATGTTGTAGGTATCTTCGTAAGTTAAAATTGAATGTTAGAAACAACGCAAAAGTTGAAGGTTCAATTTGCAAAGCATATTTAGTAGAAGAAGCATCATCATTTTGTTATTATTATTTTGAATATCATGTCAATACAAAGAATAGAAATTTGCCTCGTAATGATAATGTTCATGTGGTGGTAGAAGATGATTCTGTGGACAAACTATCTATCTTCAAGCACCCTATAAGAGCAATGAAAAGATGTATGATAGATAAAGAGTACAAAGCAACCCGGAGCTACATTTTACTTTATTATGAGGAGGTTGCACCATATATTGAGTATGTATACCTATAATGGTTGTAGGTTTAATCATAATTTAATTTTATCTTTAATAGGAATTATTAAAAATTGATATATATTTTTTTCTCTTTTTATATTTGTGGAGTATTTATATTGAGCAGTTAAAATATAAGCAACCAATAATTTCCAGCAATGATGTTGATTATATTCTAGAAAAAGTGAATTTCGGAATTGGTTCAAAAATAAATGAGAATTAATAAGTTTTAAATTTTTGAATTATTTAATTTATTAGTATCTTTTATTTGTTAATATCATTTTTTTAATTTATGTCACAGGAAATTGATCATTCAGATAGAGATTCAAATATTTTCATTTAGAATCTAAGTAAAGGGCCATTTAGATATGTGACAACCTATCCTGGGCTTTTTGTTAATGGATATAAATTTATTACAATTGGGCACGGTTCTTCTAAAACAATAATGAATAGTGGTGTATGCATTAAACACTCAGGTTATAGTGCAGATGAGATTGATTATTATGGTCAACTCAAAGAAATTATTGAGTTGGAGTATCCTAGACTCGAAAATAATAGGATTGTATTATTAAAGTTGGTATGGTTTGATCATACATAAAATATGGGTATAAAGATTCATTCAGATTATAAGTTAGTGGATATTAAGCATGAACTTAGATATACATGAAATACGAGCACAAAGATTCATTCAAATTAAAAGCTAGTGGATGTTAAGCATTAACTTATATATAATTGATATGAGCCATTTATTATGGTAGTTCAAGCTGCTCAAGTATATTATTATACATATCCGAGTTTATCTCATGATAATAGTGATTGATGGGCAATTTGCAAAATTAAAGCTCGATCAAATTTTGAAGTACCAACATCTCAACAAAGAAGTGCAGACTTAGATATTGCACTGACATTCTAGGAAGATGACATAAATAATATTGAGCCTATGCATGTAGATGAATATCCAGAAAATTTATGTGACTCAAATGGTAGTCTAATAGAAATTGAAGATGATCAATTATTATTTGAAGATAAGTTCAAACTTCTATTGGAATCAGACGAAATATGAGAAAATTCATTGAAGGATGATAGTGATGATGATAATTAAACTGTTATAATTTTATTATAATATAAAACTATCAAAGGCTTTCTATATTTTATTGAAATATATCGGTGTGTTTTATTCTAAAATATATGCTTGTTAATCGTATCTCTATTATTTTTTCTATGTTTTATTTTGTACAGTAGATGGCGCCCAAAGGACGTGGCCATGGTTGAGGTGGACGTGGACAGAGAAATGAACTAAATTCATCTATTATGTTACATCATGTTGCAAAATCAGTACCATCTCATACCCACCATATCCAGACTTCAACATCATAATCACCATCTTCATTTCTATCACCAACACTATCATTGAGACCTCTACTATCACCTTTATCATATATAAGTCCACCAACCATTATGCTTCCTTCACACACTTTTGATTTATCTCTATCTTCTACACTACATTTTATGCCGATAGTTCCCCATTTACAAAACAAATGACATCACAAAATGTTGTGCCTTCCTCTGCAGTCAGTGCAAAGTTAGTAATTGAGATTATGGATGAGAGATAAAAGAGTATGTAAATATGACTTTAAAAATAAATTTTGATGTTACTGTCAGTGGTTTTTTTATATTGTTATGATTTGCTCGTTTTCAACGTTATTTATTTATTTGTATAGTTTTATTCCATTTCGCAAGTGTCCAACTATAATTACAAAGTATTTCAAGAAAATGGATGATACTAAAGCATTCTTCTGGAAGAAAGGTTCTGAAACGACAAAAAAGTCTTATTTTAATGACTTTTAGGTAAAAATAACAAAGCAAAAGCATTGAAAATAATTATCTAATTATTTAACTATTATGTTGGTTATTATTCAAGTAGTAAATAATTATGTTCTTATTATTAATATAATTTTTTTGTGATTTTTCTATATATAGAATCATTGCACATGGGCACTCAAATTTGATGGAAAGATAAAGTCATTATGAGAGATCAAAGCTACTCAACGGTATTATGATTTTGTCCATAAATTGAAATATATGAAAGATAACCCTATTTTTATATCCGAGGATGATTGGCCGGAGTAGCTTAAGTATTGGGAGGAGCCAGATGTGAAGAAACAATCAGATATTGTCAGCAAAACATCGATGAAGTGAGGTAGTTGGACTAGGTTCAAGAATCTGTCGACACACAGGAGGGTCAAAGTTGAGCATTGAGCATGCTTGAGATTTCATACAATTTTAAAATTTTAAACATTTATATATTTAATGGTTGTCCTAATAGTCTAATAAATCAAATCTCTGCATGGTTTTATTAATTTTGTTAATTTTTTTGATCATTTGTTTTTTATTACTTAATAAAAACATATTCTATGCTGGAGAATTGGGTCGAGATCTTAATTTTTATGAGATTTTCAGGAAGATACATGTGAAGAAAGTAGATGGTCAATTTGTTGACAATAAGTCTCAGATGATTACTGTAAGAATTTGTTATATTAATAAAATTTTATAATACTATAGTACATTTTTAAAATAGTTTGGAATGCTAAATATTTATTATATTATATGTATATCTTGAATATTATTTTTCTTTATTTTATCTCACGAACTAATGGAAGAGCGTGTGACTGCTTCTCTTCAATAAGTTTAGGGTTACATGGATCTTCAACCAATTGACTATGATCCTATTTATTTGGAGACCATAGGAGGTCGTAAGAAGTAGTGAGTGTATGGCATCAGCTCAAAGGGAGTGACATTTTATTATAGCAGTCGTGCTTCTAATTCTTCTATCTCGGCAGTGGTGGATGAGGTGGTCGAACAACAAGTAATAGAAACAAATCAATGTATTGTAGTTATGGAGATCGAAATAAAAAAGAAGGATGAGCAGATAACTTATTTGAAGGAAGATATATATGAAATTAAAGAACAGATGGATGAGAAGTATATTAATTTGAAGGAAGAAATGTAGGAAATGAAAGAAGAGAAGAAGGAGCAGATTACTTATTTGATGGTAGAAATGCAAAAAATTAAAGAAATGAATGATGAGATGAAAGAAATTAAGAATGTAATGAAACAACAAATGTCCTATATAGAGTCATAGTTAGCAGAATTGATGCAATAGATAACATTTCGAGATCCAGGTGCGAAACCTCGTAGGAGAGACTTGCACAAAATTCCCTACTAATTATGAGGATGATTTCATATGAAAATTATTTCTGAACTATTATTAATTTTTGTCTGTGTAGCAAAACATGATAAGATTTTTTTATAGGTTTCAATTTTTTTTATCCTGGTTTTGTCCTTTTCTTTGCCGATTAATCTAATAATGAATCTTTGTAGGACACATTATGTGAGACAAATGAAAAAATTCTGATACAAAGCATTCACACATTGCCACAGTCCTTCTAATGCATGGGTCCCATATTTACAAATTTCAGCTTGATCAAAAGGAGGCCTACCTTCTATTATCTTCATTATTCCTAAAACATTTTATTTTTTCACTCTCTTTCTCTCTAAACATCAGTGCTGGACATCATTTAGATTTTTGTTGGAGCTGTATGTCTATAAACTTTAATTTGTATTTGTTCATGTCTATAATAACTATTTTTATATATCTATGAATATGTTTGTGTGTCACGAATTTTTTGGGTAGAGTTTTAACCTATTATAGGTATGTAAAAGCCTTGGCTGGTCCTCCATGGTACTGGGAACAACACCTTAGCTTCTGAAGCTGTGAGATGAACCAAAAAAATTAACTCCACGCAAATACAAGTTTGTTCTTAACACTCTTATTTTGTGCAGATATACGTCATCGCTGTTCAAATCTGCAACTACTTGTTATCGGTTATTTAATATAGTATGTTATGCGCCATGTGCAGGTGTAACAATGTTCTCTATCTATGTGGAGTACCAGAGAAAAAAGAACTAGAATTGCTGACCATGCCTAAGAGACATATATGCGTGTTTTTTAAGTCCTATATTATTTTCTTCTATTGTCTTTGATGGTATGTGTATTTGGATGAAAGTACAAGTGTGTGTGTCATCTAAGGTTATATATGTACATATAATACTATAGTATGTACATACATATATACTAAGTATAAATGTATGTATATACTAAGTATATATCTACGTATATACGGAGTATATAAGTGCATATATACCGAGTATATATGTTCGTATATACTGAGTATATTTGTACATATATATTTAGTATATATTTTCGTATATATTGAGTATATTTTTATGTATATATTCAGTATATACATACATATATATTGTAGTATATTCATATGTATATACTTGTTATATACATAGTTTATACTATAGTATATACATACATATATACTTAGTATATACATACTTTAATACGGTAGTATATACACACGTATATACCGAGTATATAAATTAGTGGGTGCATATATTTATTTGTAGACATGTATATATTGACATACGTACACACTCATTTACACACAAACACACTTTTAAATATATAATTGCTCATGCTGGTCTGGTCATCATCGTGCATTGCTCATTGATGTAGGTAATAAAAGCCATGGATATTATACCTTTCCTAAAGATGTGAGGTGAAAATATTTCTGGTACAGGTTAGCCAGTAAGCTAAAAGTTGGTCTTAAAAATCTTAGTAACTATATTGATATGCAATTATCACATGGTACAAAGTGAACGTATGAGTAAATATATTTTTTTGCTCTAGGTTCTGCAATGATTGGTTCTAATTGTACTAAGTATTAGTATGATGATGATGATGATGCTAGTGTAGTGTCGTGTAATTCTGGTCCAGGATGAATATCGGGTCCTATTTTGGGAGAAGCAGCTCGCATCCTCGTCAAAAACTCGCTCAATCTCAAGTTCATCAGTCAAGCATCATCGCCCGCCCTACTTTTATTATTAGCAACTGCAGAGGTGGTAGTGGCAGCAATAGCAATAACAACAAATGTGGTATATACATACGTATATACTCAGTATATACATAAGTATAATACTATAATATTTTATGTACATATATACTGAGTATATTTCTACTCAATATATATGTACACATAATACTACAGTTGATATGTATCTATACTGCAATAATATATGTACCAATGAAATGTTAGTATATATATACATATATATTGCAGTATTATATATTTATCAAAACATATCTTTTTATTTATTTATTTTAATTTGATTGAGTGGTTTAAATTTCTTATAGATGTGCTACCGCATTATTCCACATACAAAGCTTGTATAAGTGAAGGAATTTTTCACTAAACATGATGCAGTGTGACTCAGACATCATTGTCGCAGCAGAAAGTTTGTGTTCGAAGGAACAGATGGGAAGAAAGCAACGTCAATACATTGATAGATTATACTTTATGCATTATTGGTAGATACATTGATGAATAAGATGTAATAAGATTTTGTTATTTTTTTGTTTTAATTATGTAAAATATTGTATTATAATAAGTTATTAAATTTTTTTTAAATTATAATTTTCATTTATAGTTTCTATTTTTATTCAATTTTATATAAAAATATTAAATTATTTAATTAAAAATTTTTAAAATAAATTAAATTTTGAAAATAGTTTTAAAATTAAAATAGCTAGGGACAATTCCCTTATCGGAAAAATCCCTTGGTAAATTAGCTTGGAAATTTTCCCTATCTAATTTAGCTAGGGATAACTTTATTTTAGCAAAGAATTTTTTCCGTCGCTAAATCTATTTGCTAGGGACTTTTTCCATCGATATTTAGTGATGAGCACTTTAGTTAGGGAAAGCTTCCGTCATTATATCAGTTTAGCGACGGAAACTCTCATTTAGTTTGCTAATTTAGCTAAGAAAATTACTTTCTTAGCTAGGGATTTGTCCGTTGCTAAATTATTAGCTAGGGACACTTTTCCTCACTAAATTTTAGTGATGAGCACTTTAGATTGAGAACAGTTCTGTCGTTAATCCATCGCTATGTTCGGTTTGGCGAATGAAAATATCTATTTAGCTAGCAAATTGTCCCTAGCTATATTGGATTTTTCTTGTAGTGTATATATATATATGTAACATTTATAAAAATATTTTAAACAAAACATTATATCAAAGTTAAAAGTAAGGCATGGAAGAAGATGAGCTCTGTTAATTTCCATTCAAGTGAAAAAGGAATCATAGACGTTAAGATTAACCACTTAATGCAGTGCAAGCCAATGAGTGGTACAAGAAGAATTTTTTTGTTGCTTCTTTATACGTATCCGATGTGTAGCATAAATCACACTGTAATTTGTTTCAAATTTTTAAGTTGGGGTTTGCATATCATATCTGGCGGGGTTATGTTGAATTTGGTGATCATGAATATGACTAGGTAAAAATATACATGAAGAATGCTGCTTTTTCTTAGTTTTCTTAGTTAAAATATAAGTCCTTATTAGGTAGACTTATCATTTGCATAACTGAAAGGTTTGAATATGTTGTTTTGGCCCATCATAGAGTCGGTAAAAAAATAACAGCTAAGACCCTAGTGTTAGCTGTTATTTTCTATGGCACCACTATTAGTGTCACCATTACCACCTTTCTGCTACTGACTCCCTTCTTTGTCCGTCAGTGCCACTACCCTCTTGATCACTATAATTCTACCAGCACCGATGCATCATAGTATGTGTTTATGAGGCAAGGCATCCATAGTTTTTTTCCATTTTAGGTGATTATTTTTGAAGCTATTGCTATATTTTTGTTTGATGAGAAGAATAAGTAGCATATATGATGACATTTTTTAGTAGCTTTTCCAGTTTGCTTTTTCATTAAGCTATGCATGATGAACATCCTCCTCAGTTGGTTAAAGTATTATGTGATAAACTGAACTGGTGTAGAAGGGTACACCAATTCCACTTATTTGCGTTGCCTTCCTGATTAGGGTGATAAAATCAACTAAGAATGATGGAACCCTAAGCAAAGATGGCCAGTAATAGTGAATGAAATTGATCACTAAACCTTTAATGAGCGAGCCATCATGATCCTGATCTGACATTATCATGAGATGACCATATCTTATTGCTTTGATGCTATCATACTGCTTATGTTGTTGCAGCCCAATAATCTTCTTGATGTTTTCAATTTTTCTGTATCTTAACTTAGACATTGATTGGACATCCTTTGCATCAGCATCAATCACTTCTTCGAAAGGAATTGAGATTAGAAACATAGTATCCACTCGCTCTATAGGCAAATTCAAAAAGATATACCTAATTGATGGAATCAGTAATGGGAAGACTTGTCGGACTAGAAGCCAAAATATTTCACAAGCTCTATATTTTATATACATCGAATTTTTATGTATTTGTGATCCTTATTGTTTAAACCTAAAATGCATCACGAGTTTGAAATATGATGTTTGATTCTAGTATCATGCAAGTTCAATAAACTAAAAGATTTTCATCTAAGTAATGTTGATTTCTTTGTCCAGATTATGTACGTGTTAGTTCTGAAGCTGATGTGTGAGAAGACCAAATACAGGCTTCATTTTCACGATGTGCCATAAGGCTCCAGTAGTGGACATCAATCTATTTCTGGATTCTCTCTTGGTGATGTTTCCAATAACTACTAGGTAATTTTTTTATTTCTTCAATGTTCTAAAATCGTCAGTTGGAAATACAATATTTGTTTTATGGATAAAAATTTGCACAATGATTGGTAAATGATATATCTGTGCTGCAAAACTCCAAATTTTTTGAATAAGAATTCTTCATGCATATTGGTAAATGCTATATAAGTGATGGTCATATATATAATTTGCTAAATTAATAAGTTGTCAACCTTCGTATCATTTAAGTTTGAATTGATGTGTATGTAGGAAATGAAAGAAATGAAGAATGCAATACAATAGAAGATGACCTATATGGAGTCAAAACTAGTAGCCTTGACAATATAGTTAGGACACAGAGTTCCAACAGAGTATCCACATATGAGAACCTATCACAAATGAATCATATGGAGAGGATGATGATTTAGTTTAAAATGATTATATACCATGTTATATTTTTGGTTTAACTATGTAACTATTGTATCAAAATAATTTATTAACTACTTTTTCTTTTTGTTAATTTAAATAATGGTTTATAATATATATTTTTATTCAATTTAATATAAAAATTTAAAAATATGTAATTAAATATTTTGTAAAAAAATAAAATGATGAAAATAGCTTTGGAATGAAAAATTTCTAAGGAATTTTCCATAGCTAATTTAGCTAGAGAATATTTTATACATTTTCAATCGAAAAATATTTGTTATTATTCTTAATTACAATCAAAATTAGCAAGGAAAATTTTATAATTAGCTACAGAATTTCCGTCATTAAAAAATTTGCTAGGGATTATTCTAGTTAATATTTTATGAAGAGCACTTTAGAATGGGATAATTTTCATCAATAAGTTGTCATTATTCTATTTTAGCGATGGGAAAATCACAGATTGATAGATAGATAGATAGATCGATCGAAAGATATTTATATAGATAGATAGATAGATAGACAGAGAGAAGACATACAGACAGATAGATACAATGATTAATAGATAGAAAGATGTATAGATATATAGATAGACATATAGATAGAAAGATATATAGATAGATAGACATATAGATAGAAAGATATATAGATAGATGAAATATAGATAGAAAGATATATTGATAGATAGAAAGAAAGATAGATAGATAAAAATAAATATACAGATAGATAGATTGATAAATAGATTGATAAAAATATTAATAGACAAATTGATAGACAGATAGATACCCATATTTATAGATTGTTATGTAGATAGTTAGGTAGATATATAGATAGACAAATAGATAGACATATAGATAGACAAAGAATTAAACAGATAGATAATTATATAAATAGATTGATAAATAGACAAATAGAAAGATAGATAAAGAGATAGATAGAAAGATAGATAGATAGACAGACAAACAAATAGATAGATAGATTTAGAGACAGATTGATACACCGAGTGATAGATAGATTGATAGATAGATTGAAAGGTAGATTGAGAAATAGAAATATAGACATATTCTTAGAGAGATAGGTAGACATATTGATAAAAAGATAGATTGTTTGAAAGAGAGATAGATACACACAATGATATAAATATTGATGTAAAGATTGATAGATTTATAGATAGATTGAAAGATAGATAGATAGATAGATAGGTAGGTAGATAGATAGTCGGATATATATATATAAAGATAGATAGATAGGCAGACAGAATGATAGATAGATAGATTGATAGATAGATAGGTAGATAGACAGATAGAAAAAAATATAAATAGACATATAAATATATATTAGATAGAGAAATAGATAGACAGATAGATATATAGATATATAGATGGACAAATTGAAACATAAAAAGATAAATAGATAGATCAACATATAGATAGACTCATAGATTGCAAGATAGATATATAGATAGATAGATAGAAAGTTAGATAGTTAGTTAGATAGATAGATAGATAGATAGACAGATATATTACAAATATATAGATAGATTGATAGACATATAGCTATTTAGATAGATAAACATATACATAGATAGATATCAAGATAAATTGATAGATAGAAAAATTGATTGATAGTTAGATATATAGATATAGATAGACATATTGATAGATAGATTAATAGATAGACTGATAGACAGATAGATATATAGATAGATTGTTGGTAGATAGATAGATTGATATAAAGATAGATACACATAGATAGACAGATAAATATACAAATAAATAGAGAAATAGATAGACAGATAGATTCTTAGATAGATAGATGAATATAAAGATAGAAAGATATAATGAAAGAAAGATAGATAAATAAAAATATAGATAGACAAATAGATTGGTAGATAGATAGCTAGGTCAATTGACAGACAGACAGAAAGATAGCTAGGTCGATTGATAGACAGACAGACGAATAGATAGACAGATATATAGAAAGATAGATAAACATATAGATAAATAAAGTGATAGACAAATAGCAAGACAAATTGATAGATAGATAGAGAGACAAATAGATAGATATATTGAAATACAGATAAAAAGACTGATAGATAGATAGATATATAGATAGGAAGACATATAGACAAATAGATAAATAGATAGATCGATCAATAGATAGATCGATAGACAAATAGATAGATTGATAGATAGATAGATAGACAGAGTAGATAAATAGACAGATAGATAGATAGATAGATAGACAGATAGATAAATAGACAGATAGATAGACAATAGTTAGAATAGATAGATAGAGTTGATTGATTGATATAAAGAATGATACATAGAGAAAACATAATGATAGATAAATAGATAGATTGACAGATAACTAGACAAATAGATAGACCAGATAGAGAGATAGATAGACATATAGATAGATAGACAGATAGATAGAAAGATAAATAGACATTTAAATAGTTAGATAGAAAGACATATTGATAGACAAATTTATTGACAGATTATAGCCAGATAGATAAGACAAATTTATATATAATAAGTAGAAGATAGATAAAGACATAGATAGATAGAAATATTGATAGACTAATAGATAGATTGATTGATTGATAGATTGATTGATAAAAAGATTGATATACAGAATTATAGATAGATAGACAATTGATATGCAGATTTATAGGCAGATTCATAGACTCAAATAGATAGATAGATAGATAGAAAAATATATAGATAGATATATAGATAAATAAATAGATACACAGAGATATAAACAAATATATAAATAGATAGATAGAGATCACTAAAAGAAAAATCACAGATAGTTATTAACTAGCTAAATGGAGTTTTTTTGTAGCTTAAGTGGATATACGGATGGATTAACAATGGAACCTTTCCCAATCTAAAGTAGAAGTGTCAAATGAGTCATGTTGAGCCAGCCTACCATGAGTTTTGTAGGCCCAACCATGCTACCATGCTGGGCTAGGCACATCTACAATAACTATGCCATGCCTAGCCCTACATGGTTTATTCAAGCAAGGCTCGACATGGGTTGTTTGGCACGGCTGGTTTTTGGTCGTGCCTGGTCAGGCCTGTACGAGGTAGTTTAAAAATATTTTAATTTTTTTTTTATTTTTCTCATTTTTTGTTTAGAATATTTATGTATTTATAAAATATAAATTAGATAATAATTAAAACTATTTAAATTGTAAATTGTAAATATTTGAATAGTTATAAAGTTTATTTTTTATGTTATTTGTTTTAATTCTATTTTAATTAGATTTTAATTTATTATAAATTATATTTTAGAATTTTTAATGAAATTATTAAAAATAAACATAAAATAAACACAATTTATTTAACAAAAATAACAAAGTCACACTCACAAAGCCAAGTGCCAAGTAGCCAAACTAAAGCAAATACAATGTAAATAAAAACAAGTACAAAACATCGAAATCAAAATAAGAATCAAAAATAACTCATAAGGAAAAGCATAAGTGTAACAAAAGTGTCGATGTCGGCATGTCGGTATCCTACAATCGTCAACCATCAAGTATCAATTAGCAACCTCATAAATCATCTATCTTCGTATCATTATCATCCTCAACCACAATATCAATATCACTATCATATGGATCAACAATAGTAATCAACTCCTCCGCATTCACTATAGTCCCACTTCCAGTCCCAGCACGATCTTTAATGCTAAACCTTGAATCCTCCCAATCCTTCATGCATACTAAAGCCTCACAATATCTTGATATAATCTCGATCTCCTATCCAAAATCACATTCACTGCAAAAAAAAGTAGGATCCACTGCTATGCTCGACATATGAGGAGTCAATAGATCTTGTGTCATCTTAGATAGCATGGAAAAGTTGGACTCATATGATTTCCACCACTATAATATATCATGCTTCTTAGTATCAAAATGTGATAGGATTGAGCAGTAATCAGTATCTAAGTACCGAGACAGCTCGCTCCTAGTCGATGGTCCACCCCGTCATTTTTTCCTAACTAACTACTTGGAAAAATCATCATCTCTGAATATGGTATCAATGTTCATATTCACAGCCTCACTACTACTACCACCACACCTAGTATCATAGTATGTGAAAAGGTCAGTCAACTTTTAATGAATGAACCTTTCAGGCGAGTCTTCTAGGTTCAAGCACGAGGAAATGTAAGTCAAAATATCTACCCCTTCCACCTTACCCCTAAGGTCCATGCATGTAGCAAGATAATAAAGAGATGGAATGGTAGTCCAGTACTTTAAGTACTTGGTTTCCATATATTTAACCATATGGCTATGTTTCGAGTCAGCTCGATACTACTTAAACATGCTACTAATCTTGCATATGCACCTGAGGGCAATGCAAGTCATGGGAGTATAAACCAACGAACACATATTCGTCATGTTATAAAAAATCATCAGGAATCATAAATTAAATTCATAAAACCTAGTTAGTGTTGTCACAAAAAAGTTCTTCACTCTTACTATTGACGTAGTCAGATATCACGTGTTTGTATCCAACACATGACTCCAACATTAGGTACGTATAATTCTAGTGTCTCACATCTGATTTAAATTTCTTCTTAAGATTCATACAAATAGAGACTACCGAGCTCCAATTGTCTGTGATGCATACAAATATATTTTAGTGAGTTACATATGTTTTTCAAAGCGGGGAAACACATCTTCATCCCCTTGTAAAATCATGTAAATCACTTGACACATGCATCTGGCGTGGAAAATCTCTCTTAATGTAGCCTTTCTAATATTACTAACAAATATGTTAATCGCTACTCCATTATTAGATAAGTTATCGAATGTGATACTACAATTTTTTTTGAATTTTATATTCTCTAATGATAATAGTTAACACACATTCAAAAATAGCAGGGCCATCATGAGGATGGATAATCTCAGAGAATCTTAAAATTTTTTTATTCACGGTCCATTTAGAATCTACATAGTGAGTGGTGACGATGCATCATCGTGATTAGTCTAGATATCGGACGTCACTAGCACCACTCCACTATATACCATAAATTCATTAATTATTAATTATTTTTCTAACTTATAATATTTTAGTATATCGTTCCAAGTTGTGGACCTAGAAAACCTATGATAAGCAGGCTAAAAATATGTCTGCATGATGTTCACTATCCTTAGATCTTTCAAAATCTGATCGGAAGATCCATCAATGTGATAAGTGTGGTCATGCCTTCCCAACCCAACTCGCTTAGGTATATGAAGGCGGTAAACTTGAAGACTGAATTGGATCTAGTCTCAAAAAATGTAGAGATAAGTTGGGTTTGCCTAGGATCTAATGCACCATGTGTTTGGTGCATAATTCGGCATGCCTTTTAAGGTGTCCAGTCCCAAACACACTCTTACAAGATAAACTTTTCTTATAATATTTGTACAGTGTCATTTCTTCTTTCTCACCCCTAATATTTTTTTTATTTTATTATATTAAAATGAGTCCAAACTATAGAAGTCCTCCTTTTTTTTGTTTTTAGATGTTTGGGCTGAGTGACTGGAGAAACCAAATTTTTAGTAACCTGAGAACTTTGTGTAAGATTTTCATTTTCTAAATTTAAATTAATTTTATTAATAATTGTATTTGTTATTTTTTTGGTTTTTATAGACAAAAGGATAGCTTAATGAGTAAGAGAAAAAAATAGAAATACTTGTAAAGTAGTGTAAAGGAAAAGCACATGCACCAAAAATCCAACTTCTTAAGACCAATGCAAATACCAACTAAAGACGAGCCTGAGGTATGAATCCCGAAAAGCCGAGCCAAAATCCCAAGAGAGAGAATTTTAGGAGAGAAGTTTGAGAGAGAGAATGTGAGTTTTTATGTTTTTTAAAAACATAAAATTAGAGAGAGGGGGTGGGGTGATTTTATAGAAAAAAATTTAGAATTTTTATTATAAAAGTATTTTTTTTAATTTTTTAAAAATTTTTTTAGGGCAGAATCATGTGGGCCGTCGGATTCTACGCCATAGCCATTGGAGGCAAATCCGACGACTAAATTTCAAATAAATTTTCTTTAAATATTTGAACCATTGGCCGAAAGCCAATAACAGGCCATTGAAGTTTGGGTTGGTTTAGATCCGGGCCTACCTCGTTTCCGAATCAATCAGGCTGAGCCTCAGCCTGATAGGGCAGTAAGGTAGCGGTACCTCGGCTCGTGCCGAGGTACTGAGCCAACCAGGCCACTGTACCATGTCGGGCCAGGAATAGCATGAGACCGGTTAGCTTCGGCACAACATGGCATGGGCACGGGCATAAGAAATTTCAGTGCCGTGCCGCTAGGCACGGCACAAATTGGCCCATTTGACACCTCTAATCTAAAGTGCTTGTCACAAAAATTAAAGAGTAAATATTTTCCCTATCAAAATTAGCAAGAGAAAATTTCCTAGCTAAATTATCGAAGGAAAATTCCTAGCTAAATAGCGACGGAAAAATCTCTAGCTTTATTCATTCCAAAATTATTTTCATATTTTAATTTTTTACATAAAATTTAATTAAATATTTTTATAAAAAACATAACCATAAACCATTGTTAATAATTAACAAAAAATAAAACAATTATAAAATATTTTGATATAATATGTTAGATAGTTAAAATAGAAACATAACAAAACATGATTACATCTTATTCTTTATCAATGTATCTAATGACAAGTGCATAAAGTATAATCTGTTTGTGAAATTGACGTTGCCTTCTCGCCCCCACCTCCTCAAGATCTACATACTAATCTAGCACCTAAGGATGTCACTCCATGACCATCTGTATTGCTTCTTTTAGTTCTAGTCTGTATTTCCTCTCCACCTCCAACTCCTTCCTTTTTTTTTCCCAATGCCCTTCTTGTATCTAGCTGCTCTTCCAACAACACTTTTTTTAAACCTTGCAATCAGTTGCATGTAAGTATACTTGTGCATGTTATGTATTGTGATGTTTGTATGTGTGTGTAAACATAGACACATGTACTTTCATGCTAATACCCATACCATCAAAGTCAATATAAGAAATAATATAGGGCTTAAAAACACACATATATGTCCTTTCAGGCATGGTCAGCATCTACTAGTTCTTTGTCCTTTGGTACTCTACGTAGATAGAAAACATTGTTACCCTGCACATGGAGCATAATCTACTATATTTTACAAACCAATAAAGAAGACAACACAATGTCACTGATAAACAGATAGACTAGGGCATGCAACACCAACAGCTATTTGTAAGAAATTTCATACAACGAGATAATCATGAGCTTATTTTTAATTACCGAATCAAGATTTCCCCAAGATTTTTAGTGAACTACCATCAACATATTCTTCTATGTTGCTCAGCTTCATGCATCAGTCTATGGTTATTATAAGAAAGTTAAAAAGGAGTTTTGTATGGAAATAATATGTTTTATATAAAAATTCCAAAATATGATGCTTGTTTAAAAAATATTACCAAACTAGTGCATCTAGAAATAACATGGTAATGGGCATCATTGTTGATGAAAATCATGCCATGCTATTGAATTTTAAAAATCAAGATCATCATCAATGTCTGCCTCACTTGATAATGCCAAATTCGGGCTTGAATTTGGGTTTGACACAAGATTCAGTTTGGATTCATTTTACTTTTAATATTGCATCTTGGCCATATAGATTTCTAAGTGAGCCGCCAAGTTAAGGTGGTGCTTTGATCAAGAGATGATGTAGAAACTGATGATGAAGAAGATAAATTTAACTTGATGGTTTTTTTTTTGGATTGAAATGGAGAAGCCACTCGTGGAAAGCATCCCTAGATTTGTTGAAGTTGACAGGTTCAATCTAAATCATGATTAAAGAAAAAAAACAAATCATTTAATAGGAAAAGGATATAGATAGATTCGAGTATGACAATGCCATATTTCATATTTAATAAAAAAATAGGCACCTTATCATTGCCCTCTTTTCTTCTTTATACTGTTGGAGCCATGATAATAAACTCGAGCAAGCATAACCTACAGAAATGAACTCATGGTTTCGAACTTGAGATTCTTTGTCGAGGTCAATGGAGCAATTAGGGCTACATGTTGTGCATTTTGTAAGTAATCCAGATTCAATCATTTGCCAGCTAGAGCCACTCTCACATGTAGATGTTTTGCTCCTGCACCCATTTTTCTTCTATTTTAAAACTTCGTCAAATGCACGACTAGTGAAATATGAAGTGTTTATGCATGCTTTATACAATAGTTGACATGATAGTACATATGAATAAGTGTGTGGGTGTATGTGTTTGTTTATGCCTTTTGTGGGTGTGTGTTGAGTCATTGATAGGTAGCATATATGACTCATAAATCGTACTAGAAAAAATTTGAGAGAAAAAGTAAAAAAAAAAAGATTCTTTTTGCCCATTGAGATTGAGGCTAAGATTCAGGCTTCCAACGGAGCAGTGACTTAGCGAAAGTTACAAATATACTTCAGAGAGGGAAAGCCTGCTTACACTTAATGAAGTTTGGAATGTGCTAATTCCCATGAGCCATACGTTCCTTCCAGACCTCGTCGCTATTTCGTAGATCTACTTTGCATCTTTGGGATAAGTACTTTATAATGTTATTACTACTTGCCAACTATAATTTGGACCAGATATTAGATACCAATTTAAGATCACCCACAGATAAAATAACTTCTCTACTCGGATAACCATCTATGATACTTAAGCTCCATAAATTTTGGCAAATATCTACTTTAGAATGATTTTTTAAAGAGAACAGAAGAAATGTTACTAATCTAACCATTTCCATTTTTTCCCTCACTCCTCTGACTACGCTCTCTATGCTTGCCACACACTCTCCCATAATCACTATGTTTTTTTAATTCATCTCCATCACCAGTAAAACCCTCATCACATCTTCGGTCTTTGTCAGTGTTTCTAATGGCGAGCTTAAGTCCTTCCCCACTGGTTCAAATTGTCTAAAAGAAAGAAATGAAGGAGGATAAGAGTTGGCTGTGGTGAGAGGTTTTATGGATTCTTATGAATTCCCGAGAATTGGAGTGATATTTGCAGTGGCAGCCATAGCGTGATGTACCTATGGAACAAATATCCATGGATACTGCTTGTTCAACCTTGTTTTTCACTAAGTTGGATTCCACACACTCTCCCATTATTCAATGCCTACATTTTAAAATTTTTAAAATTTAATAGCCAACATCACAATGCCACCTTTGATTTTTAAAATTAATAGGGTGGCAATGACCATCATTTACAACGACACAAATTTTCATGTTGTTTCCAGAGGTATTAGTTAGGTAATAATTTTTCAAACTAGCATAATATTTTGGATTTTTTTTTATTTAAAATGTATTATTTCCATACAAAACTCATTAGAAAGTGCCAAAAAAGGGAAATGAGTTGAATACAACAGGATGCATGGTATTGAATTTTTGTACAATAGTAGGTTCATATCGGAGTCCACTGAAGCAAGGAAACCTAAAAGAAACCAAAGAAAAAAAATGAGAAAAAAATGCAATGCACAGGAAAAAAACACAAGGTTGCTCACCTTTGTATTCCATTCCCCACTTGAGTTTTACAATGACCATCTTCCCAGTCAAGTTTGTTAAGAAAAGGCTTGGGATTAAGGGGGATGATTTGCAAAATTCACTAATAAAAAAACTAATGAACGGTGCTATCATGCACGTATGCATCAGATATTTATCTACATTTACATAAAATGGATAGGCATGTCTTTATGCAATATACATACATACAACAAGAATATAGTATAACTATATGTGTCAAAACACACACGCGCACATACATACATGCACACACTATTTTTTTATCTTCTCATATTTCTTTATCTTGTCCATATATGTACCTTTCTAGTTGAATTGAACCATTGATGCATGGAAATGGTCATTACAAAAAATCAAATTTTTTTTTCTAATCTACATATCCCACATGATCTAAAATTTATTATTATGTTTTTTCCTTGAGAAAACTATAAGAAAAATTTATTTTATGAAAAATAATGATGATTTGAAAGAATATTTGATGGTTGTAAGCATGAATAGTTAATCTTGCTTTGATGCAGGAGAAGCTAAAAGCTAGTATTAATAAATTTCATGAAAGAAAAAAATCTATGAATATCTCGTGTACACAAAAAATTGTATGAGAAAACTTGATTACTACTTCATAGAAATTTTACCCCAACCACTCATTATAATCATCACTGAAATTATCTTAACACTATTGTGAACAAACATTACTCTAACCATAAGAACATGAGTTCAATCAACAAGAATACCAAATATACTTCTTCAGGATGCTTGTCAAATCACCTATCATGATGTTTAAGTAGATGTCTAACCTGTACTCATTTCATTATAATAGCCCATCCAACTTCTATGCACAACTTCATATTTTCAATGCATTCATTTGTCATGATGCAATTTGGTTCGCCTATATAAGAAGGGTCTACGCCCTATCCAAGTAACCAAATAAAATTAAAAACAAAAAAAACAAAAAAAAAACTTTACAACTCAATGCTATGCCAAGCCTGTTACAAGCTCATTGAGAAATCAACATCTCACCTCTTGCTTGTATTTGAGGTCGTAGAGGATCTAATCCGGCTCATAAAACTCAGATTCAGCAACATCCACCCCCATGGGCCACATATGGCATTAATGTAGTTAGAATCGAGGCTTAAACCTTGTGAGCAATGATTTCAATAACAACAATGGAGTGCGATGGTTTTGATAACATACAGTGAGCATGTGAAGATTTGCATAGCACACAATGCATGGGTAATCGTGGTAGCTAGTGCATAGTGGATGCACTCCTTCTAGGGGTTTACAGCTCTTTCCAACACACCCCCTAAAAATTAGCTTTCCATGGGGTAGATTTTGATACCATGAAAAACATTAAATCACACAACATAAAATAAATATAATATACTTGCTGAATAACCTCATACAAACAATGCCCTTATATAACATGTTTTTTAATTAGGGCAACTCACAGGATGAATAATCTCAATTACACTCTGAAGTGTACCTGTGTGCTAGGCATGCCTCAATGTGTAAGACATGCTAATTCTTTTCCAAAAGCTATCAATAGAACAACATCAATAGATAAAGTAGAGAACATGGCACCCAAAACATTGGCAATATCACAAACATCATACTCATCAATAAGATAGTTATATATAGTATATATGTACATATAATATTAGTGTATATGTACATATACTAAGTATATATGCACATATATATTGCAGTATATATTACATATATACTATAGTATATTACATATACACTTCAATATATATGGATATCTTATAGATATAGAATAGCAGGCATATATATAAAAAGTAGGTAAAGTATTATCCCATTTAACTTCACCATCCTCCCAACTATTCTCACTTCTCTTCATTTCATACTCATTGGCAGGGGATTGGCTAGTTGTACAGCATGTGGATTGCACCCACCACAAACCCATTGATACCATATTTCCTCATGTTCAGCTTGTTGTCATCCCTGACACTACGAACATGCAAGAGGGGGAGAACAAGTGGAATGAACACATTTAATTGAATTTCATTAGAAATCATTATGGTAATTAACAATTCAATAGTTTAATTCCAATGATGACCAATAAAAAGCAGTCATAGACCTAAACAGTGACAATGCAGATCTACATGAAATAAGAGTGTAAAGAACAAACTTATGTCTACGTAGGACTAGAATTTTTGTGTCCATCTCACAACTTTAAAACCTAACGTGTATTTTCTAGAACCAGGAGGACCAGCCAAGCCTTTTATATACCTATAATAGGCTAAAACTCTAACCAAAAATATTTGGGTACACACAAACATATTCATAGATATATAAAAATAGTAATTATAGACATGAACAAACACGAATCTGAGTTGATAGTCATACAACTTCAAAAAATATCTAAAAGATGGCCAGCAATGATGTAGAGAGAGAGTGTGTCTGGAAAAATAAAATGTTTCAGTAATATTAAAGATAATAGAAGCTAAGCCTCCTTTGACAGCTCAAATCAGTATTGATCGGACCAATCCATAGGAAGGACCGTGGCAATGTCTTAAGTCTTTGAATCAGAATTTTTTTATGCCTCTCACATCAAATGTCCTACAAAAATTCAAGATTAGGTTAATCGGCAAAGCAAAGAACAAAACCAGAATAAAAAAAATGATACCTCTAAAAAAATCTCATATTGTTTAGCTATACATAGACAAAAATCAAAAATTATTCAGAAATAATTCTGATACAAAATCATCTTGCTTATTAGTTCGTGCATTTGTGCCAGCCTCTCCTACATAGTTTTGCAGTTGGATCTTGAAATGCTATCTGTTGCATCAATGCCGCTAACTGTGACTCCATATATTACATATGCTATTTCATTAAATTTTAATTTCTTTCATCTCATCATTCCTTTCTTCTCATTCATTCTTTATTCATCATTCATTTTTTAATTCTTGCATTTTTTCTGTCCAATGATTAATTTGCTCATATATCATTCTTTTATTTTTTTCATTTATTCTTTCAATTGAGATATCTGCTAATCCTTCTCTTTCATTTCTATCTCCATAACTTCAAAACATTTATTTGTTTCCATTACTTGTTGTTTGACCACCTCATCCACCTTTGTAATAACAAATAAATTAGAAGCATGACTACTACAACAATATTCCAGTCCCTTCAAGCTGTTTCCGTACACTCACTATCTTATGACCTTCTATGGTCTCTATAAGATAGGATCAAAGTCAATTGGTTGACGATCCATAGAACCCTCAACATGTAGAGAAGCAACTGTCACATGTTCCTCCATGAGTTCTTGTGATAAATAGAGAAAAATACTATTCTAGATATACATAAAATAAATTTAATATTTTGCATTCTAAATAACTTTCAAAATTTATTATAGTATCATAAAATTTTATTAATATAACAGATTCTTACAGAAATCATCTGAGACTTTTGTCAACAAACTGACAATCTACTTTCTTTACATGCATCTTTCTGAAAATCTTATAAAACTTGGGATCAAGACCAATTCTCTAGCCTATAGTATGTATTATTAAGTTAAAAAATAACAAATATTAAATAATTTTAACAAATTAATAAAACCATGTACAGATTTGATTATTTGAACTATTAGGATAACCACTAAATATATAAATGTTTTAAAATTTTAAAATTGTACCAAATATCGAGCATGCTCAATGCTCTACGTTGACCCTCCTGTGTGGCAAGATATTTCTGTACCTACTCCTATTAATCTTTAGAGATAAAAAAATGTTGTTGGCTCTAAAGATCATCTCGGATTGGGGTACTTTAGATATAAATTTAACTTAGCTGCTTATGAAGGTACAAGTGCTTGATTCTTCATAATCTACATCTTTATCAATTTAACTTTGAGATATCGCGATTTTCTAAACTCTCGCGATTTCCTCTTGCGATTTTCTCTCGCGATTTTCTTTGGTGAACTCTTGTGCGAATTGTTGAGTGAATTATTGTGCAAATTGCTGCGTGAATTGCTGTTCGATATAATATTTGCATAGTGTTATTATGTGTAACTGCTAGTTTGTGCAACGAAGAGAGAAATCGAAGAACACTCCATTGCTGCTCAAATCAAGCTCAATTCAAGGTGAGAATGGAGAAATCTGACTTATTAATAAATAATAAGTCTTTTGCCTCGATGGCGAAGGGAACCGCGCCGATTTCACGAACTAAAGGGAAAAAAAAACGGGCTCCAGGTTATCATCTTCTCTGCCAAAGAAACTCGAAGGCTCTTAGAACCTTTCGAATACACGCTCGTTGGTAAGTTCTTTCACGGCAGGCCTCGTGCGATTGGAGTTCAGAAATTTATCGATAATTTAAAGCCTAAGGGGAAGGTGAAGTTTGCTGACTTCGACGCCAAACATATCGTCCTGCAATGCTCTCTACTGGAAGATCAATATCGCCTATGGCAGCGGGGATTATGGCAAGTCGACGGCTTCCCCATGCGTATACTGAAGTGAACAAAAGATTTTACTCCTCTTGAAGAGGTGCTTATAGCCCCTGTATGGTTTACATTGCCGTTTCTGCCACTTCATTTTTTCTCTGAAACATCTCTTTATGCAATTTCGTCGTGTTGGGAAAGCCCATGCTACGGGATGAAGCCACAGTAACCATGTCAAGGCCGAATAAGCTCGTGTATGTGTCGAGCTTAACCTCTTAACTAAACCGCCCGACAAAATATGGATAGGTAGTGGTGAAGGTGAACATGCCGAGGGGTTTTGGCAAACTGTCATCCCCGAAAGCCTTCCTCCTTACTGTCTAAGATGTAAGAGGCTCGGGCATGAAAATCTATCGTGCAAGGTGGGGGGAGATGAGCAGAACAACGGGCAGCAGCATGAAGGAGGAGGTAAGAAGGTGATGCAATGGGTAAGGAAGAGGAGGCCCCTCTTCTCAAAGAAAATATCCAGCCGAAGGGAGATCTGGACAGTGGAAATATCCCATGCTTTCCACCAGATTATCCAAAGATTACTCAAGAAGAAGTAATCCCGATAGAGACTAACTTGGGGATAGAGAAGGATGTTAGCTTAAATAAAGGATGAGAGGAGGTAAAACACAAGAGAAAATATAAAAAAACTTCTAAAACAGAATTGTATTGAAAGAAAAAACTTGAAGATTATGCGTTGATAAACGAGGATCTTCTGGACTTTCTTGAAGATGAATCGGTAATTTTAGTTGTCCTTCAAGTAACAAGGGTGATGTATCTCAAGACGAGCTTGATGTGAAAGCAAAGGATGATATATATATTTATAATGAAGATTGGGGGAATCTCTCAAGAACCAATCCATGGAGGCCCTAAAGCAAATGGCCATGGTGCTTGGAAAACAGGTAAAATATAATGAGATTAGGCATGAAAATACTAACACTCCTAAAACAGTAAGAAATACGAAAAAAAAATGCTAACATGTCTTATGAATCTATGTGTACAACTCGAGCCCAAGCCAAATTAGGTTTTAATGGATAGATGCCTATATTGGAATGTTAGGGGGGTAGCTAATAGCCCCACGATAAATAGATTAAGACTTTTAATTAAAGAACCCAAATTTCTTTAATGATTATTGCAGAGCCAATGGTCCTGCAAGATCAAACTAAATAAATATAGAGAAATTTTATGATTTAATAAGGCTTATGCTAACCTAAATAGTAAACTTAGGATTTTATGGCACAATAAGCTGAAAATTGAAATAATAAAAGATACTGAATAAATAGTACATTTCAAATTAGATAAGAGCACAGATCAAATAATTTCAGCAGTTTATGCAAAAAATGATAAACAATCTAGGTTAGCTCTATGGGAGGAAATGAAAGATATAGCAAGTAGAAATTCACCTCGGATCATAGGAGGCGACATTAACATAATTAGAAGCCCTCGAGAAAAGAAAGGTGGCAAACCACCAGATAAGGTAGCCATGAAACAATTTAATGACATAATAGCTAATACTAATCTAATGGAAATAGATTTCACTGGTTCGAGATATACCTGGTGCATAATTGGCAAAAAAGAGGAGTCATCTGGGCTCGACTAGATAGGATAATGTGTAACACAAAGTGGGTCACCTCACAAGGGATTACGGGGCTTTGACACTTAAATAGAACTTGTTCTGACCATAGCCCCCTGCTTATCATGATTCAAAGACACCAGGGTAATACGTCTAATTTTAAATTCCAAATTATGTGGTTAAAGTATGCAAGCTTTGCAGGCCTTGTCAAAGAGTCTTGGAAAGAGCCAGCAGAGGGCAAGCCGATGCAAGTTCTATCAATTAAGCTTCTGAGGCTAAAAGCTTGTTTAAAAACATGGAATAAAGTGGTCTTTGGGAAATTAATCATGAGCTAAAAAAGTAGAAGAAAAAGTAGCCAAGCTGGAACAAGATTTTGACTCCACTAATAATAATGAAACTCGGATAGAACTAAGTAAGGCTAAAGGAGAGCTGAGATTGAAATTAGACATGGAAGAAATTTATTGGAAACAACGAGCAAAGATAAAATGGTTAAAAGATGGGGACCGTAATACTAAATTTTTTTACAATATGACTAAAATAAAATCTCAAAAAAATAAAATTAAAGGACTAAAAAATGAAGAAGGAAAATGGGTAGAAGATGAAAAGGAAATAGGAGCTCTTTTTAAAATTTTTTTTGAAAATCAACTATGCAGTCAGTCATGTAGGATAGACAATTCTTTAATCAATGAGATTAGGGCGACCATCACGGAAGCTCAAAACCATTTAATGGAATTGATCCCAGAAGAATCAGAAGTTAAAGAGGCTGTCTTTAGTCTTGATAAAGAAAGTGCAGCAGGACCTGATGGTTGGAATAATTATTTTTTTCCAGGCAAACTGGCATACGGTTAAAACTGAGCTAGTCCCTGCAATTGCAAGTTTTTTGTAGGTGCGGAAATCCAAAAATCATGGGTAAAATCTTTTATAGTATTAATCCCAAAAAAATAATCACCACAGAAATGTGAGAATTATAGACCAATAAGTTTATGCAATGCTATTTATAAAATTATGGCAAAAATATTACAAAATAGGCTAAGCTTAATTTTACCGTCAATAATATCTCAGGAACAAACGAGTTTTGTTAAAAATAGATTAATAAATGAAAATATAAAACTTGCATCGGAAATGATGAAAGAAATATGAGGTAAATCAAGAGGAAAAACTTAGTGGTCAAGCTAGATCTATCAAAAGTCTTCGATAGAGTAGAATGGGATACCCTTTGTTTTGTGCTAAGAAGGTTCGGTTTCTCTGAGCTAACCATAGATCTAATATATAGATGCATTTCAAGTACTTGGGTAAGAGTCCTTGTAAATGGAAAGATAAGTGAGGAATTTAAACCAAATAGAAGTTTAAGGCAAGGAGATCCGTTATCCCCCCTTCTTTTTGATATCTACTTAGAACTATTAATACGAAACTTGAATAAGAAAATATCCGAAGGTAAAATAATGTCATTCAGACAACCAAGGAATACACCTAGAATAGGCTATTTAGCCTACGCAGATGACCTTATAATTTTTAACAATGCTAGTACAAAGTCTTTAATGAATTTTATGGATCTTCTTCAAATATTTGAAAAAGAGATAGGCCAAATGGTAAATAAAAGTAAATGTCAGTTTATGCTTGCTAAAAATGCAAAATTAAAGTTAGTAGATAAAATCAAAAATATCACAGGTTTTGTAGAAATTAAAGGGGCATTAATCTACCTAGGTTGTCCGATATATGAGGGGAGATTGAAGGAAGAATATCTAACTTACCTTCAAGATAAGCTAAGAAAGAAAATAGCAGGATGGAAAGAAGAGCTCCTGGGATTTGGGGGGAGGATAATGCTGCTTTCACATGTATTACAAAGCACACTAACACATATTTTATCAGTCATACATCCCCCTAAAAAATTTATTAAAAAACTCGAATCAGAAATGGCTAACTTCTTATGGGTAAAAAATAAGGTAGAAATAAATTATACTGGAAGGACAGGAAAAGTATCTGTTATCCGAAAGAGGAAGTAGGATTAGGTCTAATGAGCCTTCATGACTCGGCAGCTGCCTGGGATTGCAAAGGCTGGTGGAGACTTAAAGAAAGTGATAATCTTTGGGCTAAATATATGCGGGTAAATATTTAGATAATAAGAATAAGACCCCTAAGAAAGCTTCGAACAGTTGGAAGTCAATGGAAAAACAAAAGAGATAGTAGACTCACACTCTACACTAAAGAAGAGTAGCTGGAAATGGACGTTAAACACCACAAGGAAACGTCTCCCTCAAGTCGGCAAAAGATCTGGTCAGAAAGAAAAAACTGGCTCAAACTCTATTTAAATGGGTATGGCAAGAAAACGTCCCGCAAAAAATGCGCTCCTTCACATGGAAGGCTCTAATGAATGCTATACCGGTAGATAAGAATATACAAAAGAAATGGATAAAATGGCATCAAGATGTGAATGCTGTTCACAAGCGGTTGAAACAACCGATCATTTATTTTCTAATGGCCCTATTGCAGTGGAAATTTGGAGAGAGATGGAAGGGGAAAAAAGAATATGTAAAATAGATGATGGATTAATAGATAAAGTTAAAAAATGAGAAAGAGAAAATACAAAAAGCCCCACCAGAAAATGGCTTAATCAGAAACTGCCGCATCTAATTATTTGGTGCATATGGAATTCTCGAAACAAAAGTAAATTTGAAAATAAAAGGATGAATTTAACAGAAATTATAAAAGATATTAGAAAGGAGATATGTAATATATCAATAATAAACCTATAAAAATAGAGGAAATGAAAAAAGAAAAGAAGCTTGAGAAAGAATGGGACCTCACTTATAAAGTTATAAAACAGCAATGGGCTAAATGTATACAGTGGAATCCTCCACCGGTTGGCAAACTCTCACTTAATACGGATGGTAGTTTTAGCAGGGACACTGGACTAGTAGGAGGAGGCGGGGTAATAAGAGATCATACATGGATAGTAAAGAGAGCTTTCACCAGATCTAGTAGAGCCTCCTCGGCCTTAGAATCAGAAATTAAAGCATTGAAATCAGGGTTAGAGATATGTAAGCAGCTAAATTTTAAAAATATAGAAGTTCAGGTAGACTCGAAATTATTAGTTGAAACAGTAATTAATAAGAAAATATTATGGAGGTATGAAGAGGACCTAGAAGTAATTCTTAGCCTTTTGGATGAACTGAAGGCCTCAATAACACACATATATAGAGAAGCTAATAATCTAGCGGATAGTCTATCTAGAATAGGCACCACTAGAGGAGATATAGAATATAACGTGGAATCCATGCAAAATAAACTAAAGGGAATAGCATGTTTAGATAAAATGGGATTTCCTTATATTAGAACAAATAAATAGACCACGAAGGTATGACAAAGTCTCAACCTCCTGTTGGATCGTGCGGGAATTCGACATTGCAGGGAATTTCTGCCTCATACTTAATGGAATGGAAGGGTGGAGGTTGAGCCATCTTTAAAAATAAAATAAAACTTAAATCATAATTTAGAATATTGAATCTAAAAAAGAAGCATACAGGTTAGAGTTATGAATGTGTTAATTCTGCATTTCGGCAGAATAGTGCATATCTTAAAATATATATTTAGACTTTCCTTGCAGGATGTTAAGAAGAATAATAGGGTATAAATGAAGGAGAATTCATTGCAGGATGTGTTAATTCTGCATTTCGGCAGAATAGTGCATATCTATAAATATGTATTTGGACTTTCCTTGCAGGATGTTAAGGAGGAGAATTCGACAATTCTGTGGAGTTTTAGTCAAATATTGTATAAGTTTAACAAGGGATAAGGGTAATAGGGTGCCAAGTTATCTTGTAGGCACGTTCGTTTTTTCTCTTTGGTTTTTTTATAGGTTCAGCAGTGTATCAATGAGGAAGGAAGATGGCTGGAAACTTTTTAGTAAGTATGTGAAGAGAAGAGCCCGAGACATGGGGAAGATGAGAGATAGAGGTCCGATCACATGGGCAGCACTATCCCCATATGCTGCATGTCACTTGAACCAGCTGATGCTTGCTGCTGCATCAACCAATTCATGCTGATATCATATATATGTTCCTGATGCCTTAAGAATGATTCTGTTGCTGTCTGTCATTAGCTGCCTCCACACAAATGTTGATACAACATCAAATAAAGGAGCATATATTATCAAAACCGCCTGAACAAAGAATAAGGAAGATGGGAGAAAAAAGGAAGCTACTGAACAAATCTTATATACTGCATATACCTATGTAGAGTGCTGCCTGTTGCTGCCATGAGTCTACCTACTGCTGAGATGAGTCTACTTGCTGCTATGGAAAATCTACATGCTGCTCCTTGCTACACTGCTACATAAATATGAAGGAACACAAAGAGAGCGGCTACTGCCACAGTTAACTTAACTAAGGATAAATTACTATATTTTGTGTTATTTTGGTTAGGGTCTTGTCCTGTAAATGTAATGTCCTTTAAATAGAGTTATGTGGTTGTAAGGTTTTCCTCCACCTACAAGTGAGGGTTATGTTTTCTTTAATAATAGATAAAGCCCGTTTAAAAAAAAAACTTAACTTAGCTGCTCACTTAGAAATCTATTTGGCCAAAATGCAATATTGAAAGCAGAAATGAATCCAAACTAGATCTTGTGTCAAACCCAAATTCAAGCTCGAATTTGGCATCATCAAGTGAGGCAGACATTGATGAAGATCTTGATTTTTAAAATTCAATAGCGTGGCAATGATTATCATTAACAATGATGCCCATTAGAGAACATTGTTACACCTGCACATGGATCATAATATACTATTTTACAAACCAATAAAGAACACAACAAAATGTGACTGATAAACAAATAGACTAGTGCATGCAACCACCAACAACAATTTGAAAAAATTTCATACAACGAGATAATCATGACCTTATTTTTAAATTACCGAATCAAGATTTCCCTAAGATTTCTAGTGAACTACCATCAAAATATTCTTCTATGTTGCTCAAGATCATGCATCAGTCTATGGTTAATATAAGAAAGTTTAAAACGAGTTTTGTATGGAAATAATATGTTTTAAATAAAATTCCAAAATATGATACTTGTTTAATAAATATTCCAAACTAGTTCATCTAGAAATAGACAAATAGATAGATAGATAGATAGATAGTTAAACATATAAACATATAGACTTATAGACACTTAGATATATTGATAGATAGATACATAGACTTATTGACTGATAAATTCAAAGGTTGAGAGTGAGATAGAGACAGCTAAAAAGAAAAATAGATAGATAGATAAGTAGGTCGATAGATAGTTAATTAGAAAGATAGTTAGATATATATATATATATATATAGATAAATAGTTAAATCAATAGATATATAGATAGAGAGATAGATATATTAAAAAAATATAAACATTAATTGATAGGCATATAAACACATATTTAGATAGTAAGATTGTTAGATAGATTGATACATAGATAGATAGATAGATAGTTAGATAATTAAATAGCAAAATAGATAGATATATACACAGATTGAAAAATATAAAGATAGATAGTTAAATAAATGGATAGATTGACTTATAAACTGATAGATTGATTGATAATTGGATAGTTAGTTAGATAAAAAAGATATATCGATATACATATAGATAGTTAGATATGCAAATTGACTAACAGACAGATATATAGATATATAGATAGAAAGATAGATCGATTAACTTATAGAATGATAGGCTAATCGACGGAAAGATAGCAAGAAAATAATATATATCGATAGATTCAATGATAGATAGTTACGTAGAAAGATAGATTGACACATACCCATATTTGCAAATAGATAGATAGATAAATAGATAGATAACCATATATATATTTATATTTATATTTATATTTATATTTATATTTATATTTATATTTATATATGGTTAGTTAGACATATAGATGGATAAAAATATAGATAGACATATAAACAGATAGATAGATAGACAGGAAAAAAAATACCTATATTGGAAGATAGTTAGATATATACATAGATTATATACATACATACATACATACATACATATATATATATATATATATATATATATATAGATAAATAGATAGACAAATAAATATCTAAATAGATAGACAAATAGATAGTTAGTTAGTTAGAAATGCAAATATATAGATAAATAGATAATAAATAGAGAGATAGATAGACATATAGATAGATTGTCAATTAGATAGATTGATAGATTGACAAATAGACAAATATACATCTAGTTAGATAAACAAATAGATATATTGCTAAATAAATAATTAGCTAGCCATACACATAGATAGATATAGAGATAGAAAGAAGATAAATAGACTAATAGGTTAATAGACAAAAAGATAGTTAAATAGTTAGACAGTTCAACAAATAAACATAATGGCAGATATATAGATAGATTATTAGTTAGTTATTGATTTACATAGATTGAACGATAAACAAAAAGATTAATTAAAAGATTGAAAAATTAATAGATAGACAAATAGATACATTACAGATAGTTAAAAAAAACAAATATGATGGTTTATATATATGTAAAATATATTACTAGATAGATAGACAGATAGATAGATAAAGATAAATAGATAGACATATAGATATTTAGACAAATATATAGATATACATATTGATAGATAAATAGATAGATAGATAGAAAATAATTTATAGATTGATAGACTAATAGATAGATAAAAGATGGATAGTTAGAGAGAGATAGATAGATAGATAGATAGATTGACAGATAAATAGATAAACAAATAGATCAATAGGAACACTAATAGAAAGACAGATAGACAAATAAATAGATACACACATAAATAGATAGATAGAAAAAAAAGATATATAGATAGATAGATAGATTGATTGATTTATAGATAGGTTGATCGACAGATAGATAGATAGACATATATATAGATAGATACATATATAGATATACATATAGACATATAGATATAGATAGATAAATATATAGATATATAGATTGATAGATGGATATAATATTTATATAGATAGATAGAAATATTAACTGATAAACTTATAGATAGAAAGATCGTATGATAGTTTGACGGATAGATAGATAGAAAGATCGATAGTTAGATAGTTACATATCTTTGATAGATATAAATATAGACATATAGACATATAAACAAATAGATGGAATGATATACAAATATATAAATAGACTGATAGATAAATTTATAGATAGACATATTGATAAGATAGATAGATAGACAAATATACAGATAGACATATTGACAGACAGATAGATAGATAAACATATAGATAGATAGATAGACAGATAGACATATTAATATATAGACAATAGAAAATTAGGTTTATTGATAAATAGCTAGATAAACACATAGACTTATTGATTGAAAAAGTAAAGGCATCTAGAGAGATAAAAAGATAGACATATATAATAATTAATAGAGAGATAGATAGATAATTACTTAGCTAAATGGAAAAATATATATATAAATATATAAAAACATAGTTGGATAGATAGATTTATAGATAGATAGATAGATAGATAAATACATAGAAAATAGATATATAGACACATAAACACATATTTAGATAGTTAGATACATAATTTGACTAATAGATTGATAGAAAAATAGATAGTAATAAAATTATCTAGATAGACAGATAGATAGAAAACATAGATATAATCGTTAGATAATTTAATAGATAGACAGATAAATAGATTGATAGACAAATAGACTCTAGAAATAAGATAGACATATAAAAAGAGATACGATAGTCAGCTAGGACTAATGAAATAGTTAAATAGATAAATAAATAGATAAATAGATAAACAGATAAGTAAATAGATAGATAGATAAAAGATTAAAAAAATTGTAGATAAACTAAACAGAGAGATAAACTTATAAACTAATAGACTGATATACTAAGAATCTAAATGATAGTTGGATAGATTGATATAGAAATAGAGAGCTAGACACACAGATAGAAAGATAGATAGATTGTTTGATTAAATGATAGACTGATAGATTAATACACAGAAAGATAATTAAAAAGTTAGACAGACAGATAGATAGATATATAGATCGATAGATAGTTACAAAGATAGATAGATTGACACATAAACATATATACAAATAGATAGATAGATATAAAGATCAATAGAATAGATAGATAGATAAATATAAAGATATGTATATAGACATATAGTAAGATAAAGAGATAAATAGAGATATAGACAGATAGACAGATAGATAGTCTAATAGATTAATAGATAGATAGTTAGATAAAATTATAATACATATATAGACAGTAAAATACTTACAAATCTAGACAGACAAATAGATAGATAGATATATAGATACATAGATAGATAGATAGATAGATAGATAAAGTGATAATAGATAGACTAGATACTATATCATATATATTTATATATATAGATAGATAGATATATAGATAGACCTGATAGACAACACTAGAGGACATATATCTTGATTGGAAGACTAGATATATAATAGATTGATAGATATACAAATAGACCAATAGACATATAAATAGGACAAACATACAGATAGATAGATACATAGATATCTAGATAGATAGACAGATAGTTAGATATAGATATATCGATTATTAGATAGACACATAAAACATAGATAGATAGAAAGAGATAGATAGACAAAAGAATGATGCACAGATAGATAGATAGACAAGAGATGATTAGACTAATAGGTAGCTAGAAAGCTTGGTAGATGGATTAGATAATATACATTAGTTAGATAGATAATTAGACAATTAGACAATTAGATAGATAGTCATATCAATATAGACACTATAGATAGATTGATAATTGATAGATAAATATATATATATAGATAAGAGATATATAGATAGATAAATAGACAGAGAGATAGATAGATAGAAAGATATATAGATAATAGATATATTTTTAAATAAATAGACAGATAGATTGAGAACAGATTAACAGATAGACATATGACATATAAATAGATAAATAAATAAATAGATAATAGATTGATTGATAAATAAATAGGTAGATAGATTGAACTAAAGATATATATATAGAGATAGATAGATAGATAGATAGCTAGATAGACTTATAGATGAATGAATGAAAGATAGTTAAATAGTTTAATAGATAGTAATTTAGAATATAGATAGATATATTGTAAGTTAATTAGTGAATTAGATCGATAGAAAGATAAACAGATAGAAAATTGTTAGATTGATAGATACATAGATAGATATATAGATAGGTAGAGCAATAAATAGACAGACTAATAAAATAGTTAACATATTGATATATGGATATATATATATATATATAATATATCTATATATACTATATATATTATATCTATATATATATTATTGATCATTAGATAGATAGACACACATAAATAGATAGATAGATAGATAGACATATAGATTGATAGCTACAAAGATAGATAGACAGATAGGCAGAGCAATAGATAGACAGATAGGCGGAGGCAATAGATAGACAGACAAATAGATACATATACATATTGAATATGGAATATATATATACTGATAGTCTAATAGACAGAAAGATAGTTTGATAGTTAGATGGATAGATAGTTTGGAAGATAGATAGTTTGATAGTTAAATCGATGACATATAGATATATAGATAGATAGATAAATAAACAGATAGATAGATAAAAAATAAGCATATAGATAGATAGGATTAAAGATAGATTGCATATAGACAGATAGACATATAGACAATTAAATAGATCGCTAGATAATTAATTAGACAGAATGATAGATAAATAGATAAATAGATAGGTAGAGTGATAGATAGCCAGTCATATAGTAGATATAACATATTGACATATGGATATATATTTAGATTGTTGATAGATTAATAGATAGAAAGATAGTTAGATAGTTAGATGGATAGATTGTTAAAAGATGATAGTTAGATAGTTACATTGATTGACATATATAATAATATATATATATATATATATATACAAACATATATGTAGATTGATAAATATTTAGAAGATAGAAAGATAAATAGATAGACATATAGATTATAAACATATAGATAACATAGAGTTATAGACAATAGATAAATTGAAATATAGATAGATAAATACATAGACCTATATAATGATAAACTAAAAGAAAAATAAAAAGATAGGAGAGATAGACATATAGACAAATAAACATATCGATCGATAATTAGTTAGAGAGAATATAGATAAATAGATAGATAGAAAGATAGATGGATAGACAAATATAAGATAGCTAGAAAGAATAAACAAATAAATAGATAGACAATAGCTAGAGAGGACCATAATCAAATATATAGATAGTCTTATGCATAGATAGACCAATAAAATGATGAAAAATTAATAGTTATATAGATAGACACTATAGATTAGTATATAGAGAGAGTTCCACATTTAAATAGATAGATAGATTAATAGATAGATCGATAGACAAAGGAGACATATAGAAAGAAGAAAGATAGACATATAGAAAGATATACTATACTCAGATAGATTGTGGACAAATAGATAGATAGCCAGATAAATATATAAAATAGATATGTAGAAAGACCGAGAGATAGACATATAGATAGTTGATTGATAGATAGATAAATAAATATCCATATTGACATATGGATAAATAACAGATAGCCATATAGATAATTATTAAATAGACAGATAAATAACTTTATAGACAAATAATTAGATCGACAGATAGGACAAATTGATAGATAGATTAATTAGATATTTAGGTAGACAGATAGACCTATAGATAATAGATTAGAAAAATTGAATTATATGTAGATAGACCTAATGCTAAATAGACACATAGAATAATAGACTTATATACTAAAAGATAGATTGAGAGATAGAATGGCAAATAAAAAATAGATGATACAAATAGATTAGATAAATATACAGATATATATATATATATACAGATAGATAGATAGATAGATAGATAACCTTATAGACATAAAGATGATAGACTGATAGTCTCAAATTGAATAAAGATATAGAGAGAGAAAGACCTAAAAAATAGATAGAAAAATAGATAGATAGATAGATACACAAATAGACAAATAGATAAATAGAAAGATAGACCAAAATATCAAATAAATAGATAGACAGATAAACACGTAAATAGAATGATAAAATTGAACATATACAGATAGACCGATTGACAAATAGCCATTAGATAGATAGTTTGATAGATAGATAGATAGATTAGAAATATTTATAGACAAATATAATAAATAGACACATAGACATAGATAATAGATAATACAAGAGAGCGACATATTAACATTTAGACATATATTAAGTTAAATTGATAGGCAATTGAACGATATATAGATATATAGGTAATTAAAAAGATAGATTGAAAGATAAAAAGAAAGATATGTAGATAGATAAAGTGAAGACGAAATTTAGACTTGATAGCTAGATATAGGACATAGAGCGATATATTGATAATTAGATAGTCAGATAGATAGATAGATATAGATATACATATAGACAAAAGCTAGATAGATAAATAATAAATAGATAGGCAGTATAAGATAGATAGATGACAAATAGTCCATAGATAGATATACAGATAGACAAATAGTCAGATTGCTATATAGATAACATTAATAGATAAGTAGATAGGAGAGAGGTAGATAGATGGTTGATAGATAGATACCCACAAATATAGAAAGACAAATAGATAGATAGATAGATAATAGATAAATAGATAGATAGAAAGATAGAATATAAAAAATATAAGTAGCTAGAGCTTATAAATAACATAGAAAATATAGATAGAGTAGACTAGATAAACATTAAGATAAATCGAAGATTAAAAAATAGATTAGATAGATCGACAAATAGATTGAGTAGATAAATAGATAGACAATAAAACACATAGATAGAAAGACAAAAACAATTTGTTAGATTTATAGATAGACTAAAAGAAATAATGATAATTACATAGTTATTAAAATAGATAGACATTAGACATATATACATAAATATATAGATAGTTAGACCTTTAGACATCTAAATAGATGATAGTTAGACAATTAGACAAATTAGATTAATAAATAAATTAACAGATAGATTATTATCCAATTATACAGATAGACAAATATTCATACAGATAGATAGGAATAATATATATAGGCATATTGATAGTTAAAAAAATAGATAAATTGTTACATAGACAGATATATAGATCAATAGATAGATTGCTAGATTGTTAGATAGATCAACAGATAGAATAATAATCAGAGAGATAGACAGGAAGATAGCTACATAGATTTATAGATAGATAGATATATAGACAAATTTGTAGTTAGATTAGTTGATAGAAAGATAATTAGAAAATTGATAAATAGATAAAGTGAAAGATAGAAAGTAAGATATGGAAAGATGGACAGTTAAATAGTTACACATATTGATAGATAAACATATAATAATTTAGATAAATAAATAGATAGATTGATTAATTGATAGATAAATAAATAGATAAATAGACATATCGAGAGATAGTAGATAGAGCTATAAAGAAATAGATAAATAGATAGATAATAGTCAGATAGTTTTATATTTATATAGAAAATTGATAGATATATAGATATTTGATATACAAATATATATATAAATAGATAGATAGATAGATAGACAAGTAGATAGATAGATAGATAGACATAAATATAAATAGACAGATAGCAAGATAGCCATATAGAAAGATAGCTAGACATAAAAATAGATTAATATATAGATAAATAGATAGATAGATAGATAGTTAGATAGATACAAAGAGGAAGATAGATAAATATATAAATAGATTAATAGATATACATATTGAAATATATAGAGATAGATTGATAGATAGACTAATAAATAGATATATAGAAATATATATTTATAATTAGGTAAATATGCTAATAGATAGATAGATAGATAAATAGATAAATATATAGACATATTGAAAGATAGACATATAGATAGGTAGATAGATAGAAAAATAAATAAATAGATATAATAATAGATAGATAAAAAGGTAGACTAAAATACAGATAGACTAAAAGAAAAAGAGAGATAGATAGATGTATAGATAGAGTAGTTAGAAAGTCGGAACATTTAGTATATAGAATGATAGATAAATAGATAGATTGATTCATTAGCTTGAATGTTAGACACTAATTGCAAATTTCTAGCTAACTGAGACTAAGCCTATTCTGAGGATAGCCAGATAAATAAATCGATTGGACTAATAGACTAATAGATAAAAAGAAAATTAGATAGTTAAAGAGATAGATATATAGAAAGATAGATAGATCAACAGATAGATAGATAAACAAAATAATTGATAGATAGATAAAAAATATAGATTGATAAATAGATATATATGTAGATAGATAGATATACACAAAGTCAAATAGATAGATAGATAGTTAGATTGATAGAGAGATAGATAATGGACATATATAGAGACAAGATAAATAGAAAGAAAGAAAGATAGATAGATAGATAGATACACCTATAGAGAGATATACAGATAGTCAAATACACCACACACACACACACACACTATAGTAGATTGACAGATAGGCATAATAAAAGAATGATAGGTAGATAAATAAATAGATAATCTATAGATAGTTAGACAGATAAATAAAGAGATATAGATAGACAAATAGATAAACAGATAGATAGAAAAATAAATAGAAAGATAGATAGATAAATAATTAAATAAATAGATAGAAACTAGGTAGACCAATAGATAGACAAATTGATAGAGATATTGATACCTAGATAAATAGATAGATATAAAAACATATAGATAGTCAAATAGATAGATAAATATATAATAGATAGATATATATTCAGAATGATAAATATATAGATAGATAGATAGATAGATTCATTGATTGATAAAAGTCAGATAGATAGATATATAGATAGACCGTTAGACAGATAGATAGACAGATAGATAGACAGAAAGAGAAATAGATAGATAAATATTTAGATAGACAGATAAACATATAGACAGACATACAATTAGACAATAACCAGACAAACTAATAGTTAAAAGGACAGATAAGATTGACAATAAAAAAATAGACCAAAATATAAATAGATAGATAGATAGAAATAAAGAAAGAAAGATTGATTGATTGACTAATAGATAAATATATAATAGATAGATATATAGATAGAAAGATTGATTCATAGATACATTGAAAGAGAGATTGATAAACACCTAGATTGATAGATAGATTCTTAGACAGATAGATAGTTAGATAGATAAATTGATAGAAAAGAGATAGACATAAATAAATAGATAGATATATAGATATATACATATATAGACTAATAGATAGATAGATAGGTAGACAGATAAATATATAGATAGATAGATATTTAAATCGATAAATAGATAGATAGATAGATAGATAGATAAAAAGATATAAAGATAGATAGATAAATTGATTGATAGACAGATAGATATATAGATATATAGATAGATAGATAAGCAGATAGATAGGTAGATAGAAAGACAAATAGATAGGCATATAGATAGACAGATATATAGACACATAGACAAACATACAGATAGATAGATAAATAGATAGATAGATAGATAAATAAATAAATAGATAAATAAATAAATAGACAAATAAATAGATAGATAGATATACATATAGATAGATAGAAAGATTGAAAAATTGATAGATCAATAGATAGATAGATAGATAGTTATACATAGAGATAAATAGATAGATATATAGATAAAAATATAGATTGATAGATAAATGGATAGACATATAGATAGATAGACAGAAAGATATATAGATAGATAGATAGAGAAAGAGATAGAAAGATATATAGATAGATCGATAGATATATAGATAGATAAGTATTTAGATAGATATATAGATAGATAGCTAGAAAAATAAATAGATAGAAATTTAGATAGATGGATAGATCGATAGATAGATAGAAGGAAAGATAAACGGATAAATATAAGGATAGATAGATAGATAGATAGATATAAAGATAATATGATAGATTCATAAATAAAAGAGAGATCAATGGATAGATAGACAAATAAATAGATAGATAATTAGATAGATAGATATATAGATATATACATAGAGAGATAGATAAATAGATAGATAAATAAACACATAGATAAACTGATAGATAGAAAAATAGATATCGAGATAGATAAATTAGATACACAAATAGATAGATAAATAGATAGATTGGCAAATAGATAGATATACAAATAGTTAAAGTTATAGATAGATAGATAGACATGTATATAGAATGATATATAAATAAATAGATAAATATAATGAAAGAAAGAAAGATGGATATATAGATAGACATATAGATAGATAGATATATAGATAGGCAAATAAATAGATAGATATATATATATATATACAAATAGAAAGACAAACATGTAGATAGATTGGGAGAGGAATAGATAAAAATAATTAGTCATGCAGATATATTGATATATAGATTGTTTGTCATTTAGGTAGCTTGATAGTTAGATATATAGGTAGACTGAGAAATAGATAGAAAAATATACAAAGAGATAAACAAACAAATAGATAGACAAAAAGATAGACAACTAGATAAACTAATAGATAGATAGATAGAGAGACTAACAGACAGATAGATAGATAGTTTGATAGATAAATTTAAAGATAGATAGATAGATATACAGATTCATAGAAAGAAATATAGATAAACAAATAGATAGGTATATAGATAGATAGATAGAGAAATAGATAAATAGATAGATAGAAAGATAAATAGATAGACAAATAGATTCATTGATTGATATATAGATAGATTAATAGATAGAATGTTATATAGATTGATAGACAGAATGATAGATTGATTGATAGATAGATTTATAGACAGATTGATTGATTGACAGATAGATTGATTGTTAGATAAATATATAGTTGATAGTAAGATAGATATATAGATATATAGTAGATAGTAAGATAGATAAATAAACTGAGAGACATATAGATAGATAGATAGATAAATAAATAAATAAATAGATAGATATATAGACAGATAGATAAATAGATAAATAGATACATAGATATATAGACAGATAGATAGAAAGATAGACAGACATATAGATAGAAAAATAGATAGATTGATAGATAGATAAATAGATAAATAGATAGATAGAATAATAGCCAAATAGACAGAAACACACATAGACAGATAGACAGACAAATAGATAAACAAGTAGATAAACAACAGAAAGATAAATTGATACATAGATAAATAGATAGACAGATTTAGAGACAAATTGATAGATAAGTATATACTCATATAGATAGACAAATAGAATGATTGATTGATAGACACATTTATAAACATATTATAAATAGATTCATAGATAGATTAATAGACAGATACTTAGATAGATAAATAGATAAAAATGATAAAAAAATTAAAAGACAAATAGATTGATAGATAGACAGACTGATCGACAAATTATTAGATAGATAGATAGATAAATAGATAGATAGATAGATAGAATGATAAATAGACAATAGATAGGTAGATAAAAAGATAAAAGATAGATAAATAGATAGATAGATAGATAGATAGACAAATAGACAAACAGATAGATAGATAGATAGATAGGTAGACAAATAGATAAAAATATAGATAGATAGATAAATAGATAACTAGTTAGATAGAAAGATTTATTGATTAATAAATTAAATTATAGACAGATTAATAAATAGATTGATAGATGATAGATAGACATAAAGATAGAATGATAGATATATAGATAGATAGAAATATATATTATATATAAATAGATACATAGATAGATAAAAAATTTGATAGACAGATAGATAGACATATAGATATTTAGATAGATATACGTTTAGATAGATAGATAGATATATACATAGAAATTTATATAAACATGTAGATATATAGAAAGATCGACAAATAAATAGAAAGATAAGTAGACAAATAGATAAACATATAGATAGACAAGTAGATAGTCTGCCAGTAAAATAGAGAGATGGTCAGATAGGCAGGCAGATAGACAATCAAATAGATAGATAGACAAAAAGTTAGTTAGAGAAATAGACATACAAATAATCAAATAGACATAAACATAGACGACTAGATAGATAGATAGATAGATTGATTGATTGATAATTTGATAGATAAATTTATAGATTGATTGATAAATAGATAGATAGATTGATTAAAAAATAGAAAGAAAAATAGAAAAATAAATAGATAGAAAGATAGATAAATAGATAGACAAATTGATAGATAGATAGATAGATAGATAGATGCACAAAAAGATATACATATAGAAAGATAGAAAGATAGATAGACAGTTAGATTCATAGATAGATAGATAGATATATATATAGATTGTTAGATACAATGATAGAATGATAAACATATTAAATACAGATTTACAAATAGATTGATTGACACATTAATAGATAGATTATAGAAAGATTGATAAACAGATCGATAGATAGAAAGATTTATATACTCTTTGATAGATAATTTCATATACAGATTAATATAATTATTGATTGATAGATCAATAGATAGATAGATAGACACAGAGATAAACAAATTAATAGATATATAGAAATATAGATATATAGACAGATAGATAAAAAGATAGATAAAGATTTTAATAGATTGATTGATAGTCTAGTCGATAAATTGATTGATAGTTTGATTGAAAGATAGATTGATAGCCATATTAATAGACATATTAAAAGACTATTAGATAGACAAATTGATAGACAGATAGATAGATATATAATCTGATTGATATACTAAAAGAAAGAAAGAATAATAGATAGATAATTAGATAGATAGTTCTATAGATAATTAGAGAAATAGATAGATAGATAGAAAAATAGATAGATAGACAAATAAATATATAGATAGATAGACAAATAGGTAGATAAGAGGTCTATAGACATCTATATAAACATCTAGAAAGACACACACACAAACACACACACATATATATATATATATAGATAAAAAGACAAACAGATAGAAAAATAGGTAGGTAGATATATAGAATGACCATTAGATAGAAAAATATCTAGACAAAAACATAGATTGATAGATGACTAATATATATATATATATATATATATATAAATTGATAGATAAATAGATAGAAAGACATTCAAATAATTTGAAACACAGATAGATAGATAGAGAGAAAGATATATATAAATTGATAAACATACTGATAAATAGATTGATATACATATTGATAGATAGATTGAACCATATATTGCTAGAAAAATGGATAGATAGATTGATAGGTAGATAGATAGACAGATTTATCACTAATATATAAACAATTTCATAAAAAGATTAATAGATAGATAGATAGATAGATAGAAAATTTATACAATTATAGATAGATATATAGATAGACATATAGATAGATATAAAGCTCGATAGATTATTAGACAAATAGATAGCTAGATAGTGAGATAGACATATAGATTGATTGATAGATAGATAGATAGATAGACAAAAATATAGAAAGATAGATTGAAAGATAGTTAGACATAAAGATAGATAGAAAGATAGTTAGACAAAAAGATAGATAGATCGATAGAAAGATAGACAAATAGTTAGATATATAGACTGATAAATAGACTATAGATTGACAATTAGAAAGATAGATAGATAAATAAATAAAAATATAGATAGATAGATAGATAGATAAACAAATAGAGAGATAGATAGATAGATAGATTGATATATAAAAAATAGATATATAGATAGACAGATCGACAAATATATATATGATAGATAGAAATAAAGATAAATAGATAGAAAGATAGACATATAGATAGACAAATAGATAGATAGAAAGACTGATAGATAGTAAAGTACATAGACAGATAGATAAATAAATAGACAGACATATAGATATATAGATAGGTAGGTAGGTAGATAAATATATAGACATATAGATTGAATGATAGAGAGATAGAAACATAGAAAGATATTTAGAAATACTAACAGTTAGATAGACAAATAAACATATAGATAGACAGAATGTTTGACAAAAAGGTTTGTAGTAAGGTAGACATACATTCAGGTAGGTAGGTAGATAGACAAACAAACATACATATACACAGATAGAGAAATAGATATACAGAATGAAAGACTGAATCCTAGACAAATTGATAGCCATATATATATATATATATATATATAGACAGATAGATTGATATACATATAAATAGATAGATAGATAGACAAATAGATAGATAGATAGATAGACATATAGAGAGATAAACTGATAGACAAACTGATAAATATATTGATAGACATATTGATAGATAGATTGAAAATAGATCAATATACAGATTGATATATTGATAAACAGATTTATAGACTAATATATTATTTAAAAAAATTAATAGATGATAGATAGAAGAATGAAAGAATTATAATATATAGATATATATACATATAGATGGATAGATCGATCGATAAACTATTAGACAAGTAGATCGTTAGAGATGTAAATAGACAGATAGATCGATAGATAGATAGATAGTAATATAGAAGGATAGTAATATAGATAGTTTTATAAAAAGATAGATAGAAAGAAAGAAAAGATAGATAGATAATTATAAAGATAGATAGATAGACTATAGATAGATAATTAGATAGATAGATAAATAGATAGAAAGATAGATAGATGAATATAAAGATAAGTAGATTGATAGACATATTGATAGTCAAAAAGATAGATATATAGATATACAGATAGATAGGAATATAGATAGACAAGTAGATAGATAGACAGACAGATAGATAGATATACAAATAGATATATAGATATATAGATAGACATATATAGATATATAGATAAATAGAAAGAGAGATAAATAGACAAATAGATAGATAGATAGATAGATAGACAGACCGATAGACAAATAGAAATACACAAAGATTTATAGATAGGTATGGAGTAAGGTAGCCATACATTCAAGTAAGCAGGCAGATAGACAATCAAACATACATATAGATAGATAGACATATAGAAAAAAAATTTGATTGATAGATTCCCAGATAGATTGATAGGCAGATATATAAAAAGATAGATGGATAGAAAGATAGATAGATTGATTGACAGATAGATAGATAGATAGATAGATAGACAGATAGATAGACATATAGATTGACAGATAGATTCACATATTTTTAACTAGATAGATAGATAGATATATAGATTTATAGATTGACTATTAGATAGACAAATAATTTGATTATTAGATATACAAAATGGGAAAAAAGATAAAAAGATAGATTGATAAAAAATAGACACATAGATAGATAAATAGATTGATAGAAATCAAGATAGATAGATAGATAGATAGATAGACATATAGATAGATAGATTGATTGATTGATAGAATGATATACAAATTGTTAGATAGACAGACAGAAAGATAGATAGATAGATGATAAAAAATATATAGATAGACTTATAGATAGATAGATAAATAGATAGAATGATAGATAAATATACAGATAGATAGTCATATAGATAGATAGATAGATTTGTAGATAAATATATAGATGGATAGATAGATAGATAGATAAATAGACAAATCAGATAGAAAGATAAATAGATAGAAATAAAGAAATATAGATAGATAGATAGTTAGTTAGTCAGTCAATCAGACAAGGAGATAGTTAGACAAGCAGGAATATAGATAGATACATTGTTACATAGTTATATAGATAAATTGATAAATATATAGTTACTCAGATTGATTGATATATAGATATATAGATAGATGGAAAGATAGATCAATAGATTATTAGAAAAATAGATAGACAAATAGATAGATATATAGATAGATTGATTAATTGATATATTGGAATATAGATAGACAAATAGATAGATAGATAGATAGATAGATAAAAAGACAGATTGACTGAAATATAGATAGATATATAAATAAACAAACATATAGAAAGATAGATAGATAGATAGATAAATTGATTAATTGACTGATAGAAAGAATGAGTGATAGACAGATTGATAAATATATAGATAGACATATTTATAGACTGATTGAAAGAGAGATTAATAGGCATATTCATATAAAGAATATTAAATAGATAGAGATAAAGATTGATAGACTTATATACAAATAAATTTATAGAAAGTTAAATAATTGATAGATAGATATATTTATACACTAATATAAAGATAAATAGATAGACCAATATATAGAAAAATAGATTTACATATTATTAGAGAATTTGAAAGATAGATAAATAGATAGATAGATGGATTAATTTTTTGATTCATAATTAATTAGATAGCTTGTCTAATACAAAGGCTTATAGATAGACAGATACTTAGACATAAAGATAAGAGGATAGATAGATCAAAAAAGATAGACAAATAGTTAGTAAGATAGAAAGAAAGATAGATAGATAGATTAATAGATAGTAACTTAGACTGATATATACACAGAAAGATAGACATGTCGATAGATAGATATATTGATAGGTAGATATATAGATATATAAATAAAAAGATAGATAGACAGATAGATAGAGAAACAAATAGATAGATAGATAGATAGATAGGCAGACAAATAGAAAGATAAATAGATAAATAGATATTAAGATAAATAAAAATATACACAGGTATATATTTATAAAGATAGATAGAATGATTGATAGATTGGTAGATTGATTGACGAGAAGATAGATAGATAGATAGATAATTTGATAGATAGATAAATTGATATATAGATTGATAGATAGACAGATTGATACATAGATAGATAGATAGATAGTTCGATATGTAATAGATAGATAGATAGACAGAAAGATAAACAGATATAAGACAAGCATGCATTCAGGTAGGCATGCAAATAGATTGAAAAACAAACATATTGACAGAAAGATAGATAGATAGAAAGACAAATAAACTAATTGATAGATAGATATATTAATTGAAAGATAGATAGATAGATAGATAGACAAATATATAGACATATAGGTAGATAGATAGATAGACAGACAAACTGATAGACAAATAGATAGATAGATAGATAGACAAACAAACAGATAAAAAGAAAGATAAATATATAGATACATAGATAGATAGATAGATAGACCCATAGTTAGTAAGATAGATAGATAGACAGACAGAATGAAAGATAGAATCATAGAGAGATTGATACGCAGATTGGTCGACATATTGCTAGATATTATCTTAGGCATATAGATAGAAGATAAATAGAAAGATTGAAAGACAAATATATAGACATATATAGATAGATAGAAAGACAAATAGATAGATATATTATCGAAAAATAGATAGGTAGATTATTAGACATTTAGATAGATCGATTGATAGATAGACAGATAGATTGATAGACACATAGATAGAAACATAGATATATAGATAGATAGATTGATAGATATATATAAAATAGAAAAATAGATAGGTAGATAGATAAACATATAAATAGAAAGATAGGTAAGAACATAGATAGACAGATAGATTAACAAATAGATAGATAGATAGTAAGATAGATAGGTAGGTAGATAGATAGAAATATATATTGACTCGGAGGCACTTGAGTGGGCAGAATGTCAGGCAGAAAGGCAAATAGATATAGAAAGTCAGATAGGCATGTAGAAATATAAACAAATACAGATATAGATAGATAGAATGATAGACAAATAACCAAACAAATAAATTGACATACTTATAGATAGAGAAATAGAAAGACAGATAGATCAATAGATAGAAAGATAGAAAGATAGATAGATAGATAGATAGATAAATAGATAGATTGAATGATTCATTGACATATAGTTAGATAGATATATAGAAAGATAGATAGATAGACACATAGATAGACAAATTGATAGATAGATAGATAGGCAAATAGAAAGTTAGATAGATAGATAGTTAGATAGATAGATAGACACAAAGATAGATAGATAGATGTATAGATAGAAAGATAGATAGATAGATAGACGGATAGACAGATCAATAGAAGAGAGTCAGATAGATAGATACATAGGCAGATAAATAAATTGATAGTTAGATAGATAGATAATTTGTTTGATAGAATATTGATAGACAAATTGATAGATAGTTTGTTACACAGATAGAAAGATATATACATACATAGATTAATTAATAGACATATAGATATATATATATATATTTAGTAGACAAATAAATATATATATTTATAAACAAATCCATAGACAGATAGTTAGATAGATAGATAGATAAACAAATAGATCAATAGATAGATAGATATACAGATTGATAATAAGATTGAAAAGTAAATAGATATATAGATAGATAAATAGATTGATATACATATAAATATATAATTAGATAGATTAATAGAAACATTGATAGGAAAATTGATTGATAGATAGATATATAAATAGATTGAAAGATATAAATGTATGGATAGATAAAAAGATTGATGGATTGATAGATTGATAGATAGACAAATAGATAGATAGATAGATAGATAGATAGACAAATAGATAGATAGACAAACAGATATATAGATAGATAGACAATCAAATATATAGATAGATAGGTAGATAGATTGATTTATAGATAGACAAAAAGATACATAGAAAGATGGACAAATAGATAGATGCATTGATAAAGTGATAGATAAACTGATAGAGAGCTATATATAAAGATAGATAGATTGATAAAGAGTTTGGAATATAGATTGATAAATAAACAGACAAATAGATAGACAGATACCAAGATAGACATATAAATAGATAGATATGTGTGTGTGTGTGTGTGTAGATAGATAGATAGACAGACAGATAGATAAATAGATAGATAAATAGATAGAAAGATAGACATATATAGATAAATAGATAGATAGATAGATACACACACACACACACATAGATAGGTAGATAAATAAATTGATAGATATATAGATAGGTAGACATACAGAAAGACAAATAGATAGACAAATGGATAAACAAAAAGTTAGAAAGATAGATATAGAGATAGATAGACATATTGATTTACAGATAGATTGATAGAAATCCTCACCCATAGATAGATAGATATATAGATAAACAAATAGATAGATAGATGGATAGATATATAGATAGATAAAAGGACATAAATATATAGATAAAAGATAGATAGATAGACAAATATATAGCTAGATAGATAGATAAATAAATAGATAAACAAATTGATATAAAGAAAGGTAGAAAGATAGATATACAGATAGATAGCCCCAAATAGATAAACAAATAGATAGAAAAATAGATAGACAAATATATAAACAAATAGATAGATATAGAGATAAATTGATAGATAGACAAATAGATAGAGACAGATAGACAGGCAAATAGATAAATAGATATATTAATAGTTAGAAAGATAGTTAGATAGACATATACATAGAGTGATAGATATATAGAAAGACAGACAAAAAGAAAGATTGATAGTTATATTGATAGATAGACTAAAAGATAGACATATAGATAAATAGTTAAATACACTAATAGATAGACATATAGATATATAAATATATAGACATATAGATAGATAAATAGATAGATAGATTGATACACGACATGAAAAATGCCAAATAGATAGGAAAAATTCCCTAGCTAAATGGGGGTTTCCATCGCTATACGAGATATAAAGATGGAATAATGAAGGAAGCTTTCCCAAGCTGAAGTGCTCGTTGCTAAAAATTAATAAGGAAAAGATTCCCTTGCTAAAAAATTATATCGTTGAAACATTCCCTAGCTAAATTAATGATTTCCCTAGCAAAATTAGCAAGGGAAAATTTCTAGCTTTTTTAATTCGAAAACTATTTTCAGAATTTTTTTTTTAAAAAAATTTATTTAAATAATTTAATATTTTTATATTAAATTGAATAGAAACATAAACTATATATGATAATTTATAAATAACAAAAAATAAAATCATTTAATAAATTATTGTGATATAATATTTTACATAATTAAAAAAAAACATAACAAAATCCTTATCACAACTTATTTATCAATGTTTCTACTGATAGTGCATAAATTATAATCAATATGTTCTTTGAGGTTACTTTCTCTCTCTTAGCTCCTCTGATCACCATCTTTCTACTGTGACAAAGTTGTCAGAGTCATGGCGCATCATATCTAATAAAAAATTCATTCACTTATACAAGCTTCATTTGGGAAACATTATGATGCCATCTGTACGAAATTTAAACCAGTCAATAAAATCAAAATAATTAAATAAAAAAAGTTGTGTTGATAAATATATAATACTGCAGTATATATATATATATAAACTATAGTGTATATGTACATATATTCTAGTATTTCACTTTTTATATATATTACTGCAATATTTCTGATTATAAACTATAGTATTTTATGTACGTATATACTGAGTACATATATACTCAGTATATATTTACATATAATACTATAGTATTATACGTACATATTCTGAGTATATATGTACTTATATACTGAGTATATACGTACATATATATCGAGTATACTTGTTCGTATAAATTGAGTATATACGCATGTATATACTCAGTATATACGTACGTATATACTATAGTATATAACTACGTATATACTTGGTATATACATACTTATATACTATAGTATATACGTTCGTATATACTGTATAGATACATATGTATATACTCAATATATATATATACGTATATACTATAGTATATACGTACTTATATATTATAGTATATACGTACGTATATACCCATTATATATGTACGTATATACTGAGTATATACGTACATATATATGAGTATATATGTAAGTATATACTTGGTATATACGTACTTATATACTATAGTATATATGTTCGTATATACTGTATTATATAAGTACGTATATACTCGGTATATACGTACTTATATATTGTAGTAAAACATACGTATATATTGAGTATATAAGTACGTATATACCGAGTATATATGTATGTTTATGCCGAGTATATATGTACGTATATATTGAGCATATACATTCAATTAAACTATAGTATTATGTACGTATATACTCAGTATATACGTACTTATATACTATAGTATATACGTACATATATACTTTGTATATACGTACTTATATTCTATAGTTTTTGCATACGTATATACTCCATATATGCATACTTATATACTATAGTACATACATACTTATATACTCAATATATACATACATATATATTATAGTATATACGTACGTATATATAATCACATATATGTATATATATGTACATATATATAATCACATAGCCTTAGATTACACACACATGTACTTTCATGCAAAGACACATACCGTCAAAAACAACAGAAGTAAATGAGTACATTCCAAATTCTGGAGTAAATAAGGGGTTTTTCTTTTTCAAAAAATGCTCTCAAATTCTAGAGAGAGAAATTCTCATTTTCTAGAGAGAGAAAATCGCCATTGTTGCTCAAATCTAGCTCTCTCAAGCTCAAAAACTGGAGCAAAATGACATATCATTACAAAATAAGTCTTTTGCCTCGATTACAAGAATGCCCGCGCCTCCCTCACGCATTTTCGAAAAAAAAAACGCGAGTCCCGTGGTTTTATTTTCAGCCGAGGAGATGAGGAACTTCATGGTGCCTTACGAATACATGCTCATCAGGAAGTTTTCTCATGGCAGGCCTCGCCCGAATGAGATGCAACATTTTGTCTCCTCTCTCAAGCTCACGGGAAGAGTTAAACTAGCTGATTATGATGCAAAACATATATTTCTGCAGTGTTTTAATGTTGAAGATTATTATCGTTTATGGCATAGAGGGTTATGGCAAGTTAATGGCTATCCTATGCGCGTGTTGAAATGGACGAAGAATTTCAGTCCTATGGAGGAGGCGCCTCTTGCCCCGGTTTGGTTCTCTCTCCCGAAACTCCCATTACACTTGTTTAATGCTCATTCTCTCTTTGTATTATCCTCTTGCTTGGGTAAGCCATTGATAAGGGATGAGGCTACTGTAAACATGACAAGACCAAGCCAGGCCCGTGTTTGTGTCGAATGCAACATATCTTCTCCACTTCCTAACAAAATCTGGATAGGTACAAGGGAAGATGAACAAAATGAGGGGTTTTGGCAAACTATTATTCCCAAAAACATGCCCTCCTTTTGTTTAAATTATAGAAGAATTGGGCATGATATCTCTGAATGTAGGAAGAGTTCTGAATAAGTAAACAAAGAGAAATGGCAGGATTTTAGAAGTAAGAGGTTAGATAAATGGATAAGGAGGGAGGAGGAGAATCCGAAATATGGAGAGATAGAAGATTTAGTGGAGGAAAAAGAGGTGAGTGTGAGAGAAAAAGATAATTATTTATCAGATATAGAGGAAGGCAGAAACAACTTAGAAACAGGCATAGAGGGCAAAAGCATAGAAAATAAGGAAGAGGGATGGGAGGAAGTTAAAGTTAGAAAGAAGAAAATTAGAAAAAATAAACTTAGAAGAGTTCTAAAAGAAAAAATAGTGGATTATAGTTGGATAGATGAGGATCTCCTAGATTTTTCAGAAGAAGATTCAGAAGTATTTAGTTGTCCTCCATTTGGTAAGGTAGAATCAATTGAAGAAAGTTATATAGTAGTAGAAAAGGATGACCTAGAAATGTATGAGAATGGACGGGGAAAAGTAACAAAGGATCAATCTATGGAAGCTATAAAAAGAATGGCCATGCAAATTGCCATACAAGGGAAATATAAGTAAATAGATCAATCAATTGCACCCAAGAGTGCAAGGAATATGAGGAAGTATCAAGATAAAACATATGAAACTAAATGCACAACTAGATCACAAACTAAATTAGGTTTTAATGGATAGTTACCTATATTGGAATATTAGAGGGGTGGCAAACAACCCCTCGATAAATAGATTAAAAGAATTGATTAAAATACATAAAATTTCATTGGTTGTAATTGCAGAACCTCTGATTCAACAGGAACAACTATCTAAATATAGTCGAATTTTAGGGTTTAATAACTCATTCTCTAACCTAAATAGTAAACTCTGGATTATGTGGCATAATTATTTAGACATAGAAATATTAAAAGATACATAACAAATAGTGCATTTAAAATATCTGAAGACATAGTATCGGTAGTATAAGCTAAAAATGATAAAAACTCTAGATTAATCTTATGGGAAGAAATGGAAAGAATTGCAGCAAATAATGTTCCCTAGCTGATAGGAGGAGACTTTAATGTTATAAGAAGTGCCTCGGAAAAGAAGGGGCGAAAAACTTCTAACACAACAGCGATGTCTCAATTTAATGAGGCGATTTCTAATTCTAACTTGTTAGAAATAGACTTCACATGCTCAAATTACACTTGGTGTAATAACTGGGAAAAAAGAGGAGCAATTTGGGCCAGGCTGGACAGGGTAATGTGCAATGCGAAGTGGGTAGCCTCACATGGCACTACAGGGCTTAGTCATTTAAGCAGAACCTGTTCAGACCACTCTCCACTCCTCATATCACTTTATAACAATAAACGAGGTACAGGAAGCTTTAAATTTCAAAACATGTGGGGAAAACACGTCGAGTTTGAAAAACTGGTAAGAGACTCTTGGTCGGATCCTGCATCAGGGAAACCTATGCAAGTTCTAATTATAAAGCTATATAGATTAAAAAAACAGCTAAAATCATGGAATAAAGAAATTTTTGGAAATATAAACCTGCAAATAAAGCAAGTAGAGGAACAAGTGGAAAAACTAGAAAAAGAATATGATAATAAAAATGATAAAGAAATTAGGAAGGATTTAAACAAGGCTAAAGCTGAATTGAGTTTAAAATTACACATGGAGGAGATATATTGGAAACAATGAGCAAAAATTAAATGGTTAAAGGATGGGGATAAAAATACAAAATTTTTCCATAACATGAGCAAAATAAAAACACAGAAAAATAAAATTAAAGGATTAAAAGATATAGAAGGAAAATGGATAGAAGAAGACAAACAATTATGTGCCCTCTTTGAGGACTTCTTCAAATCTCACCTATGTGGACACATGCCTCATGAAGGGAACTCCTTATTACAAGAGATCGAGGTCTCCATTACGAAATATCAAAATCAAATGATGGAAAGGATCCCAGAAGAAGAGGAGGTAAAAATTGCAGTCTTTAATCTTGACAAAGACAGTGCAGCGGGACCAGATGGTTGAAATAATTATTTTTTTCAGCTAAACTGGCCCATTATTAAAAATGATCTAGTTTCAGCGATTGCTAGTTTCTTTGCTGGGGCAGATATTCCTAAAGCTTGGGCAAACTCATTTATAGTTTTAATCCCTAAAAAAGAAGCTCCTCAGCTATGCGAGGATTTTAGACCAATAAGCTTATGTAATGCAATTTATAAGATTTTAGCTAAAATAATTCAAAACAGATTAAGTAAAATCTTGCCATTAATAATATCACCGGAGCAAACAGGATTTGTTAAAAATAGACTAATGATAGAAAATATTAGATTAGCCTCAGAAATGATGAAAGAAATTGCAATTAAAACTAGAGGCAATAATCTAGTTATCAAGTTGGATTTGTCTAAAGCATTTGATAGAGTTGAATGGGATACACTCTGTTACATTTTAAGAAAATATGCTTTTTCTGAATTAAGCATTGACATAATATACAGATGTATTTCAAGTCCTTGTGTTAGAATTATTATAAATGGCAATATAGGTGAAGAATTCAAACCTATAAGAAGCCTAAGACAGGGGGATCCATTATCCCACTTATTATTTGATATATACCTAGATCTGCTTATACTTAATCTAAACAAAAGAATGTCGAAAGGTAATATATTACATTTTAGACAACCAAATAATAACCCAAGAATAAGTTGTTTGGCTTATGCTGATGATCTAATAATTTTTAGAAATGCACATAAAAGATCCGTAATAAATCTGATAGAATTATTACAATTATTTGAATTAGAAACAGGCTAGGTTGTAAACAAAAAGAAGTCCCAGTTCATGCTAGCCAAAAAGACTTCAGAGAAAGTGATAAATAAGATTAAAAATATAACCGGATTTACACATAATAAGGGAGCTTTAACATATTTAGGCTGTCCAATATATGAAGGTAGACTGAGAGAGAAATATTTAATACAATTACAATATAAAATCATGAGGAAAATAGCAGGATGGAAAGAAAATCTTTTAGGATTCGGAGGACGGATTACATTGATCTCTCATGTGTTACAAAGCACGTTAGTGCATATCTTATCTGTAATACATCCCCCGAAGAAATATTTGAACAAATTAGAATCAGAAATGTCAAATTTTTTATGGGGTAAAAAAGATGGGAAGCAAAAAATTCACTAGAAAAACTGGAGGGATATATGCTACCCAAAAGCAGAAGAAGGCTTAGGAATAATTACTTTACAGGATATGGCCACCGCCTGGGATTGCAAAGGATGGTGGAGGCTGATCGAGAATGATAGCCTTTGGGCAAAATATATGTAGGCCAAATATTTAGAACAAAACAAACAGAGGCTTAAACAGGCATCAAATGATTGGAAAGCTCTGGAGAAACAAAAAGATATAGTAGAATCACACTCAATATTAAAAAAGAGTGGTTTGAAATGGACTCTCACACCACAAGGTAATTTCACACTAAAATCGGTTAAGGAGTTGATTAGGAGGAAAAAACCTACTCAACCCATATTTAAATGGGTCTAGAAAGCAGGTATTCCACAAAAAATGTGTTCGCTAGCATGGAAAGCAATAGTAAATGCATTACTTGTGGATACTAATGTGCAAAGAAAGGGCATAAAAATAGTATCCAGATGTGAGTGTTGTTTTGCTAAAGTAGAATCAATAGATCATCTATTCTCGAGAGGGAAAATTGCAGAAGAAGTTTGGAAGAAACTTGAAGGAAATGAACAAATTAGTAATAAAGAGGAAAGTCTAATAGAAAGAATTAAAAAATGGGAAAATGCTATTTCTGCTAACCCTTCTAGAAATTGGCTCTATAAGAATTTACCTCATGTAGTAATATGGTGTTTATGGCAAGCTCGTAATAGGAGTAGATTTGAAGGAAAGAGAATGGATTCGATAGATATATTGCAAGAAATTAAGCAGGAAATAAGTAGCATATCAAATATTAAGCCCATTATAGTAGAAAAACTAGCTATAGATAAGAAAGTGGAAAAAGAATGGGGTCTTAATATAAAAATAGTTAAACAATATTGGGCAAAAATTATAAGTTGGGTTAGGCCCCCTGAAGGAAAATTCTCTCTAAACACGGATGGAAGCTTTAATAGGGATACTGGAATAGCGGGAGGAGGTGGGTTAATAAGAGATTCCAAAGGCACAATTATGAAAGCTTTCTCCTCGGTTAGTGTAGCAGACTCGGGTCTACAATCAGAAATTAGGGCGTTAAGAATAGGTTTAAATGTATGCTAAAAATTAGAATATAAAAGTATTCAAATACAAGTGGACTCGATGTTATTATTTAATTTAGCAATAGGAAGAATTTCTCTTTGGAAATATGAGGAAGAACTAGAAATAATAATGAAGATTATAAAAGATTTAAATGCATCAATAATGCATATATACAGAAAGGCAAATACTCCAGTAGATAATCTCGCGAGGATAGGCTCGGAAAAAGGAGAAATAGAATTTGATGAGGATTCTATGCCAAAAAAATTGAAAGGTCTAGTGAGATTAGATAAGATGGCCTTTTCTTATGTAAGAGTTAGGAAGAGTGGAGGTCGGGTTAGTTTAAAATAAATTTAGACCATAGCTTAGAATAGATAATTTAAAAAAGAAGCAAGTAGGTTAACTCAAAACATGGGATTCTAGGATAAGCATAGGTCTTGATTTTCTTTCTCTTCTCAGCAGTGCATCTACATACAAAGTGGCAGAAATCTCAGCCTTGGTTGTTAGGTTGTGCACACGAATAGATATGTACCTGGTTCATGTTTTATACTTGCAGGATGAAGATGTTATGATGGTTTTTGGTTTTTAAATGGTTAAATTTGCGAATATTTTATAGGTTAAACAATGCTGTACGTAGATATATTCCCCTTGGTAAGATCATATAATAATAAGCTGTTTTTCACGGGTTTATTTGACTGCTGCTCGAGTTGTTTATGTCGATAACAACTGATCACCCGGCCCTGTGGGTGATCATGAGTGCGCATTTTACATGCGTTTGGAGGTGGTTTTGTTTTGGCTAAGTTATGTGTTATAATTCTGGTTGAACAAGTTTATATTTACTGAGAGTTATGCAGAAAGTCTTAGGTCTTGTTGCAGCTCGTTAAAAGCTGTATGGTCAACTCCAATTACAAGGTGCGGCAAAGAGAATGGGAGCGAACGAAGAAATGATAAATTTTGTATAAGCAGAACAAGGGACAAGGGGAATAGGGTAGACAAGTTATATTGTTGGCGTGCTCGTTTTCTTTGTATATTGCAGGCACAGGAGCATATAAAAGAAGAGGCTGTACGGTTGGAAACATTCGGTTGGATACATTCGGGAAGCAGGACGTGAACAATACGGCTTTTGACACGGGGAAGATGAGAGATAGATGCTACAGGATACGGCCGATAAAATAAAGAAGTTAAATGAAAAGATGGGCCAAAGTTGGTCCGAAAAAATCAAAATGCATAGATGGGCCGGAAAATAAATAAACTAGAGCAAAGCCTCCAGCTTACTCTAGTTTAATTATATAATGAATAAATGTTTATTTAGAAAGTTTTTTTTTTTTCAAATTTTTATAGGATAGCTAATAGGCTTAAGGATAAGATGGGTGTAAGAGGGCTACGGGTAGATGTAGGTTGAAAAATGGTATTCCTCCGCCGAAAGATAGGGGTATTAATAATAAAAACAACTTTAAAAAAAAGTAAATGAGTACATTCCTACATATATACAAAGTATATACTTACGTATATATTGCTGCTGCTGCCACTGACAATAAATGTGGGGTGGGAAATGATGTTGATTGATGAACTTCCCTACCAACCACGCATATTGAGATTGAGCAAGTTTTTGACGAGGTGGCAAGCTACTTTTCCCAAAACAAGACCTGATATTCCTCCCGGCACTCGCAACCTATAAAAATCAGGCAAGGTTACATTTTTTTCTTCCGGTTGAATATAATTTTATGAAATCTAATAAAATTACACCACACTATACTACCATCATCATTATCATCCTAAGACCTTGTATAATTAGAACCAATGATTACAGAATATATAGCAAGAAAACTTATTTCCTCATCCATATGCTATGTACCATGTGATAATTGCATATCTACACAATTACTAAGAGACTATGTCTACCTCTGTTTATCTCTATCTACCTCTATCTATCTCTATCTGCCTCTGTCTATCTCTATCTGCCTCTGTCTGCCTCTGTCTGCCTCTGTCTGTCTCTGTCTGCCTCTGTCTGCTTGGCTGGCCTGGACCAGAAATATCGTCATACCATAGCTTTGGGGAAGTCATAATATCCATGGCTTTTATGGCTTGCATCCTTAAGCAATGCGCTATGATGACTAGACTAGCACAAGCAATTATATATTCAAACATGTGTGTGTGTGTGTGTAAATTGGTGTGTATGTGTGATAATATATACATGTCTACAAATAAATATATGCACCCACTTACATATATACTAGGTATATATGTACATATATGCTGAGTATATACATACATATATACCGAGTATATATGTACATATATATCGAGTATATATGTTCGTATATACTGAGTATGTATTTACGTATATACCGAGCATATACATAATTATATAATGTAGTATATACATACGTATATACTTCGTATATACGTACTTATATACTATAGTATATACGTACTAGATACTTGGTATATACATAATTATATACTCTAGTATATACGTACGTATATACTCAGTATATCCCTACGTATATACTCAGTATATCCCTACGTATATACTACAATATTATACCTACATATATATAATCACATAGCCTCAGATGATGCACACACATGTACTTCATACAAATACACATACCATCAAAGACAATATAAGGAAATGAGTATATACATACGTATATACCAAGTATATACGTACGTATATATTGATGCTGTTGCTGCTCCTGCTCCTGTTGGTGCTGCTGATAACAAAAGTGGTGTGGGCGATGATGCTCTACTGATGCATTTCCCTGCCAACCATCCATATTGAGATTGAGCAAGTTTTTAATGAGGCGTCGAGCTGCTTCTCCCAAAACATGACCCGATATTCCTCCTGGCACTCGCGGCCTATAAAAATTAGGTAATGTTACATTTTTCTTACCGATTAAATACATTTTTGTGAAATCTAATAAAATTACATGACACAAGACAAGCATCGCCATCATCATTATTCTAAGACCTAGTACAATTAGAACCAATCATTGTAGAACCTACAGCAAGAAAACTTATTTCCTCATACATACGCTTTGTACCATGTGATAATTGCATATCTACACAATTACTATGAGATTTAAGACCAACCTCTATCTACCTGGCTGGCCTGGACTAGAAATATCTTCATGCCACAGCTTTGGGGAAGGTCAAATATCAATGGCTTTTATGACCTGCATCAGTAAGCAATGCACGATGATGACTAAACCAGCCCGAGCAATTATATATTCAAATGTGCATCTGTGTGTGTGTGCAAATGAGTGTGTATGTTTGACAATATATACATGTCCACAAATAAATATATGCACCCACTTATGTATATACTCGATATATACGTACGTATATGCTCGGTATATATGTACTTATATGCTCGGTATATACGTATATATATACTCGGTAGATACGAACATATATACTTAGTATATACTTACATATATACTATAGTATATTTTTATGTATATGCAATAGTATTATATGTACATATAAATAATCACATGGCCTCAGATGACACACACACATGTACTTTCATGCAAATACACATACCATCAAGGACAACAGAAAAAAATAATATAGGGCGTAAAAAACACACATATAAGTCTCTCAGGCATGGTCAGCATCTTTTAGTTCTTTGTCCTCTTGTACTCCACGTAGATAGATAACATTGTTACACTTATTCATAGAGCATAAGATAGTACATTTACAAACCAATAAAGAACACAACATTATACCATTGATAAATAGATTGACTAGCGCTTGCAATACCAATGGCCATTTGCTAGAAATTTCACACAACAAAATAATCATGAGCTTATTTTTAAATTACTAAATCAAGATTACTCCAAGATTTCTAATGAACTACCCATCAAAATATTCTTTTGTGTTGCCCAGCTTCACGTATCAGTCCATGATTAATTTTTTGAAAGTTAGAAAGTTCCAAACAAAAGGGAAATTGAAGTTGAAATGATAAAAGGCTGCATGGTATTGAATTTTTTCACACATGTATGTTCATTTAGGAATCGTAATGGCTATTAATATTTCAATAATTTAATTCCACTAATCACTGTTAAAAAGTAGTCACATATATAAATTGTGATAATGTAGATCTACACAAAATAAGAATGTCAAGAACAAACATGTGTTTGAGTGGGACAAGAATTTTTTCATTCATCTCACAGCTTCAGAAGCTAAGGTGTTATTCCCAACACCATGAGGACCAGCCAAGCCTTTTACATACCTATAATAGGCTAAAACTCTACCTAAAATATATGAGACATACAAACATATTCACAGATATATAAAAATAGTAATTATATACATGAACAAACACAAATCTAAGTTGATAGTCATACAACTTCAACAAATATCTAAAATATATCCAGCAAAAATGTTTAGAGAGAAAGAGAGTACAAAAATAAAATGTTTCAGGAATAATGAAGTTAATTGAAGCTCAGCATCCTTTTGATCTAGCTGAAATTGGTAAATATGGGACTTATGCATTAGACGGACCGTGGCAATGTTTGAATGCTCTGAATCAAATTTTTTCATGTGTCTCACATCAAATGTCCTACAAAGATTCATATATAGGTTAATCGGCAAAGCAGAGAACAAGTGAAAATTGAGAATGTGTTTTACAACCAAGCCACAACTCATTATCTATAGCTTTAAATATTTCATAAAATTTCTGAGCTTCAGGATTAGGTGGTTCATCCACGTAATCCATATTTAAAGTTAGCACTAGCAGCTTTAAGACTTTTCTATGGTATGTGTTTGATCCTTCTTTACACCCAATCAAATGATTCAGTACCCTCATTTTGGTCAATATTTAAAACCATTGTATTTTCTCCATAATAAATCCAAACAAAATAATTTGGTACAAAGCCATAATTAGCCAAATAGTATCTTATAATATTTACATCATGAAAAGGGATATTCTGACACTTGCGATGATTACATGGACAATTAATTTTTTCTCCATCTATCCATCTCAATTGACTATATGCAAAATTGATGAAATTTCCAAGCCCACTCAAAAAACTTTTATTCAAAATTTCTTTCATTAACCATTTGTACATCCACTAACGATATAAACTCATTTATCATGTTTTACTTACAAATAATAATGCTCAATCATTATTTTGAATTGAACATTCAATTAATTCAAATTATACTAATTATTAAATAAAATTTCTTACATATAAATATTTAAAAATTAAATATCATGAATATCAATGTAATGCATTGCAAGAATCTACATGAATAAATAAAACAATTTTTAGCATGGTAAAGATTAATAGATATCACACTATTACTAGATAAAGAGATAAAAATATGCTAATGGATACGAAAGGAAAGCAAAAAAGAAAGAAATTTAAAGTTTCAAGGGGGAGACGAAGAGAGAGAGAGAGAGTGGGGGGATGAGAGAGAGAGAGAGAGGGATGAGAGAGAGAGATAAGAGGAGGGAGAGGGAGAGAGAGGGAGAGAAATGGAAAGAGGGAGAGAGATAGAGAAAGAGGGAGGAAGGGAGGGAGGGAGGGAGAGAGAGAGAGGGAGAGAGAGAGGGAGGGAGGGAGGGAGGGAGGGACGGAGAGGGAGAGAGAGGGAGAGAGAGGGACGGAGAGGGAGAGAGAGACAGAGAGAGATGGAGAGAAAGATAGAGAGGGAGAGGGAGAGAGGGAGAGAGAGAGAGGGGGGGGAGAGAGAGAGTGATAGAGAGAGTAGGAGAGAGAGAGCAAGAAAGAAAGAAGGAGAGCGAGAAAGAAAATAACAAGAAAGAGTGAGTGACAAAAAAAATAGGAAGAGAGTGACACAGAAAGAATGAGAGAGAGAGGGAGAGGCACAGAGAATGCAGTGTTAGAATGAGGAATTACATAAAAGAAGGAAAAATTGTCTTCAATACAAACCTTTCAAATACTACATCTTTTGTCATAGATAAATTCATATATAAGATTGAGGACCAAGGGGTGGGATTTGGTAAGAGTACGACCCTTATTTCAATAGCATGCTATATCTGACCAGCTGACACTATAATGCTATGTGTTTACATATTGTTGATAGTATATCTTTTGCCATTTAATTTAAATATAGTGCAACAAATTAGTATTATCCCATTTATAGTTATATGTTATTATACATCTAGTATATGTAGTTATAAATAGTTAAAGATATAGTTACACACACACACACACACACATATATATATATATATTAATACAAGTAGTTATATGTAGTTATACATGAATGTATATAAAGTTATAAACAAGTATATAGATTTACATAGTTAAAAATACAGTTATATTTATTTATATATAGTTATACAAATATTTATATATAGTTATACCCATATAGTTAAACATAATATTGTATGTTGTTATACATGTAATTATAAATATAGTTACATGTGGTTATACATATAGCTACACAATAGTTAAACTTATATTTATACATGCAGGTATATATATTTTTGCAAATAATTTTATATATTTATACATATATTATGTATAGGTATATATATAGTAAAATACATTTTTATATAATAATATATAAAAATGTATATTAAATATATGTTGAAAATTATATATTTAAATATAGTTATGTATAAAGATTTTATAGTTATACATATAGTAAGATACATTTATTTATAGTGATATGTTATTATACATATAGTATATGTAGTTATAAATTGTTTAACTTATTAATATACATATAGATATAGATATAGATATAGATATATATACACACACACTCACTCACTCACTCATACAAGTAGTTATATGTAGTTATACATAAATGTATGCAGTTATAATCAAATATATTGATTTACATATATGTATACATATTTACATATATAGTTAAATTTAATTATATAGAATTTTATATAGTTATACAAATAATTATATATAGTTATACACATTAAGTTAAGCATAATGTTGTATGTTGTTATACATGTAATTATAAATATAGTTAGACATATAGTTAAGCTTATGTTTATACATGTAGGTATATATATTTTTTCATATAATTATATATATTTATACATATAGTTATGTATAGGTATAGATATAGTAAAATACATTTGTATATATTAATATATACGAATGTATATTAAATATATGTTGTAATTTATAAATTTAAATATAGTTATGTATATATATTTTTTCATTATACATATAGTGAGATATAATTATTTATAGTTATATGTGATTAACCATATAGTATATATAGTTATAAATAGTTTTATATAGTTAAACATATAGTTATGTATATATATATGTGTGTGTGTGTGTGTGTGTGGTGTATATATTCATACTATTAGTTATATGTATTTATACATAAATGTATACAAAGTAATAAACAAATATATAGATTTACATATGTGTATACATAGTTACAAATATAGTTATATTTAATTATATATAGTTTTATTTATAGATTGATTGAAAAATAGACAAATAGATAGATATTCACATAGACAGATAAATATATAGACCATATAGATAGATAGACAAGTAGATAGATTGATTGATTGACAGATAGGTAGGTAGTCCTAGTAGCATCATTATTATAATCATTGTAGTCATTATGTATGTCATCCTCATGATAATTATTCCATATATGAGTGTATATCATTATAAACTATGACATACAACATAAAATATTTATTATTATATCTAATAATGCTTTGAATAACAAAATAACCATTATTATGTTTGTCAACTATAAGAGATGAGCTAGTAGTTTATATTTTTCATATTAGGTGTATGTATCATATAATTAACCCAGCAACACAAGTGAGAATAAATGTTGTTTTCTCATGAATATAAAAAATATAAAATTAATAAAAATACTATACTATGATTGCTAACAAGAGTCTAGAAGTCTATATTTTTTATTCAGCCTAAACAAATTCTAAATGAATATAAGTCACATTTGTAATTATAGCTACTTGATATTAGAGTCATATGTTGGCTACAAATACATGATATTCAATTATGTCAATAGTAGAGCAATGAAGATATTATTAATGAGTTTGACTGTAATATAAATTTTAATTATGAAATTCTTGTATGTTTTATATAATATGATAAATATATATTTATTTGTGTACACTCTTATCACTTGCATTGCACTCAAATACATATGCAATATTATTAACATGTTTAGCAAATATAGATGATACTCTTCATTTAGTTTCATGGTTATTGAAATGGAAACTATATATCTAGAATATTGGTTCTACAATTCAACTTTTGTTTGGCTGTCTATATAAATTCTAGGGTTAAGATGAAAGGGATAGAAAATATATCAAGATACTTATCAACTTGCATGAACTAAGCAGGAAAACCTGAATATTTTATTCAATAAAAATTTACTAACATATTTACATATTATGATACTATGTATGATAGTTGTAGTCAGACTCCAAATATGGACATAGATATAATATTCAAAGATGATATTTTTGTAATCAGTTAGCAAGAGAAAAATAACATGGTGATCTATTGAAAAAAATTGACTCAGTCCATAGATACTAATTACTATAATATTATATCACATGATGATAAGAAAATGAAAATTTGAATTGATGGAAATTATATGTGATCTACTAAGCTCTCCAATGTCTAGCATAGTATTGTAATCTTTTTTTTGTGGCTATAAACATTATTTTAGATAAGAGATCTAGACTATGATCATATATCAGAAAAGATACTTGATACTTGAAAGATTTGGAAGATTTAAAGTTAAAATTTCAATAAAAATTAAAAGAGTTATTGAAAGATGATTACTTATGTGACATTGAGGATATATAGGGCATCTCTAGTGTTACATTCATATTCATACATGATAATGATGATTTGATTCATACCATCACATTACAATCATGGACATAAAATGATGAATCAAGCTATAATGATGCATGTTTTATATATTTCTACTTTACCTTATTCTATGTATAATATTTTAAATTTTATTTTTTTTCATATAATATTATTAGTTAAGCTAAATATAAAAATTTTATTTTTATTATTAATTTGTTTTTAATTAATTTAATTTTTAAATTAATTGCACCTTTTACATATATTTTTATGATATATAATATTTCTAATGAATGAAAGTTAAATTTTTTTTTATAAACATGCCCCTTATATTGTGATATAACATTTCACTATTTCTATAAAAGAAATTAAATTATTGTACAACATATTGTTAATCTTATATTTGATAATTCAAAATTTGAATATTATGTTATAAGAGACATTTTTATATTATGTCTAGGTAAATTTTCAAACATGCACAATTGAATTGTAACATATTTGAATGTTTATTTCTTGATGTAATATGTATATTAATTTAAGTGTAATGAAAAGCACATAAATTTAGAGATAAAAGTATTTTTTATCAAGTAATGCATGTATACATCTGTCAGAGGTATTTGTGTGATTAAACAAATACTAACATACTGAATATCATAAGAAGTTTTAAATTAAAAGAGTTTGTGTATAAATAGAATTTCAATAACTGATTACCAATGAAGTTTTTGTGTTGTATATATCTGTTGGAGGTCATGTCTTGATATAATGATGAGTGTCTTCATTCAATGATGGTAAGACTCGAGTTTAAGACTTATCAAATGTAATTTTAGCAAATTTTAGGCATAAGGTTATGTAAATAATAATCTCTCTTAGATTTCGCCCTAAAGATATTATGCCATTTTATGCAATATGATCAGTTTTTTTGATATCATACTTATATTTTTAATGATTAATTGATGCATACATTCATAATTTGAAACTTTTTAATGGCATATGCATGAGAGTGCATGCATATGCTATCATTTTCATAACTACTCTAAATTCATGCTACACTTATATTTTGTACTTATATTATAGATAGACTAAATTGTTTAAAAAGGTAGATGGATGGCCATATAGATAGATAGACATATAGATAGATAGATAGATAGATAGATAGATAGATATACAGATAAATATTAGATAGATAGATAATTTGATAGAAAGATATACAAATAGACAGATAGATAAATATATATATATAAATAGATGGATGGATAAATAGATAGATGGATAAATAGATAGATAGATAGATAAATATATAAATAGAAAGATATACAAATAGATAAATAAATAAATAAATATATAGATAGATAAACAGATAGAGTGATAGATAAAAAGAAAGAAAGATATATAGATAGATAGAAAATTAGGTATATACATATATAGATAAATAAATTGACAGATAGACAGATAGACATATAGATAGATATATAGAAAGAAAGATAAAGAGATAAAAAGATAGACATATAAATAAGTAGAGTGATATATAGATAGATAGACACTTAAAGAGATAAATAGGTAGACAAATATATAGATAGATAGATAGATAGATAGACAGATAGACATATAGACATATAGACATATAGTCAAATAGACAGATAGTCAGATAGATAGATAGAAAAAAAGATTAATTGAAAGAAATAAAAAAAGAAAGATAGATAGAAAGAAAAAAAGATAGATAGATATATATATATATAGAAAGAAAAACATGGATAGATAGATACATATATTGATAAAACGAAAAAAATGGATAGATAGATAGATAAATAAATAAATAAATAGATATATAGATAGATAAATAGATAGAAAGAAATATAGATAGATAGATACATAGAAAAATAAATAGATTGATAAATAGATATATAGATAGATAAATAGATAGAAAGACATATAGATAGATAGATACATAGAAAAATAAATAGATTGATAAATAGATATATAGATAGACAAATAGATAAATAGATATATATATATATATATATATATAGAAAGATCGATAGATAGATATGTAGAATGTAAAAAAGATAGATAGACATATAGATAGATAAAAAGATATATCGATGGATGGACAAATTGAAAAATATATAGATAGTTAAATATATATACATAAAGATAGATAGACATAAAGATAAATAGATAGAAATATAGACGGATAGACAGATAGATAGATAGATTGACAAATAGATAGAGAGATAGATAGATAGACAGATAGACAGATAGATAAATAGATAGATATATAGATAAACATATAAATAATTAGATAGATAGATAATCGGTTAGATAGATAGATAGATATATAGATAGATATATAGATAGATATATAGATAGATATATAGATGGATAAATAGATAGAAAGATAGACAAATAAATAAATAGATAGATAAATAGACAGACAGATAGACAAACAGACAGATAGATCAATATATAGATATATATATATATATATATATATATATAGACAGACAGATAGAGAGATAGATTGATTGATTGATAGATATATAGATAGATAGATAGTCAGACAAATAGATAAATATATAGAGAGATAGATAGTCATATAAACAATTATACAGTTAGACAAATATGCAAATAGAAAGATAGACAGATAAATAGATAGTCAGATTGATAGATTAACATTTTATAGAGTGATGGATAGACAACAGATAGACATATAGATAGATATATAGACAGATAGACATTAGATAGATAAAAAATAGATAGATTAAGAAAATGATAGATAGGCAGACAAGTATAAAGAGAGATAGATAGATAGATAGATAGATAGATAGTAGAAAGATACAAAGATAGAGAGATACATAGATAGAAAGATTGACAGACAGAAAGATATATAGATAAATTGATAGAGAGATAATAGATAGATAGACATATATAAAGATAAAAAGATATATAGATAGAAAAATACATAGATACACAAATAGATAGATATATAGATATACATATATAGAGATAGACAAATAGACAAATATACAAATAGATAAATAGATAGATACATAGATATATAGATAGACAGATAGACTGATAGACAGATAGATAGATATACATATAGATAGATAGATAGACAGATAGACAGATAGATAGATGGGTATTTTGATAGATAGATAGATATAAAGTTAGATAGATAAATAAATAGACAAAAAGATATATAGATAGTAGATTGATAGACAAATAGAATGATAAATAGAAAGAAAATATATTGATAGATAGATAGATAAAATGATATAAAGATAATTGGATAGATAGATAGATAGTTAGTTAGAAAAATAGAAAGAAAGAAATTCGATAGATAGAAAGATAGATATATAGACAGACATATAGATAGAAAGATAGATAATGAGATAGATAGATATACAAATAGATATATAGATAGATAGACAGATAGAGAGATATATAGATTAAAGATAAATAGATAGATAGTTAGATAGATAAAAAGATAGATAGATAGATAGATAAAAAAAATAGATAGAGTTACAGAAAGAAAGAAAGATAGATAGATAGATAAGTATATATAGATTCATAGTTTGAATCACACATAAATAGATAAATAAACATATAGATAGATAGTTAGATAGAAAGATAGTCAAATAGATATATAGATAGTTAGACATAAAAATAGATAGATTGATATATAGACAAATAGATTGATAGATAGAAAGAGATATATATATATATATATATATATATAGATAAATAGACATATAGATATATAAAGGTATAAATAGATAGATAGATAAATATATAGATAGATAGATTGATTAATTGATAGACAAATAGATATATAGATAAATAGATAAACAGATAGATGGATAGACAAATTAATAGATAGATAGACAGACAAACAGACATATAGATATATAGAAAGATAGATAGACAAATAGATAGATAGATCAGATATATTGATTGATTAATAGAGAGATAGATAGATAGATAAACAGATAGATAGATATACATATAAATAATTAGATAGATAGATAATTAGGCAGATAGATAGATAGACAGACAAATAGATAGATAGATGGATAGATAGATAGAAATATAGACAAATAAATAAATAGATAGACAGATAGATTGATAGATTGATTGATTGACAGATAGATAGATAAATATAAAGATAAACAGATCGATAGATAGATATACATATAAATATATAGATAGATAGATAGATAATTTGATAGATCAATAGATATACAGATATATAGATAGATAGATAGAAAGATAGACAAATAAATTGATAGATAGATAGATAGACAGACAGACAGACAGATAGATAGATAAATAGATAGATATACAAATAGATAGATAGACAGACAGATGGATGGATAGACAGATAGATAGATAGTCAGATGAGATATATAGTTAAATAGATATATAGATATACATATAGTCAGATATTTATTTAATCAGATAGTCATATAGATAGGAATACAGTTTGACAGATATGCAAATAGAAAGATAGATAGATAAATAGATAGTTAGATTGATAGATTAACATTTTTATAGAGTGATAGATAGACAGATTGGTTAATTGATTGATTGATATATAAAAAGATAGACATTAGATAGATACAAAAAATAGATAGATTAACAAAATGACAGATAGGCATACAAATAGAAAGATAGATAGGCAGATAGATAATACAAAGATAGAAAGATAGAGAGATAGATAGATAGAAAGATTAATAGATAGATAGATAGATAGACAGATAGATAGAGAGACAATAAACATATAAATAGATATAAAGATAAAAATATAGATAAATAGACATATACATAATACACAGATAGATAGATATACATATAGACATATATAGAGATAGACAAATAGACAAATTGACAAATAGACAAATAGATAAATACATAGATACATAGATAGATAGTTAGACTGATAAATAGATTGATAGATACACAGACATATAGATAGATATACAAATAGGTAGATAGATAGATAGACAGATAGATAGACAGATAGATAGATATACATATACACAAATAGACAAATGGATAGATAGATAGATATTTGGATAGATAGATATTTAGATAGTGAAATAGATAAATAGAAAGAAAGGTAGATAGATATAGAGATAGATAGATATAAAAATAGACAGACATATAGAGAGATAGATATATAGATAAATAGATAGATAGATAGATAGATAGAAAAAAAATTGATAGATAGATAGAAAGATAAAATGATAGATAGATTATTGGATAGATAAATAATTGGATAGATAGATATATAGTTAGTTAGATAGATAGATAGATAGTTAGTTAGTTAGATAGAGAAATATATAGATTGATTGATTGATAGATAGATATACAAATAGATAGAAAAATAATAGATAGATCGATAGATAGATAGATAGACAAACAAATAGATAGACAGATAGATAGATAAAGTGATAATGAGACAGATAGATATAAAAATAGATAGATAGATAGATTAACAGATAGATAGATAGATAGATTTAAAGATAGATAGATAGATAGACATGTAGACAGAAAGATATATAAAAAGAAAGATAGATAAATAAACAGATTGATTGATTGATAGAATAGATAGATATATCTATAGATCGATAGATAAATAGATAGATAGACAGAAGTAAAGGAAGAAAGATAGATAGATAGATAAGCATATAGATAGATTCATAGATTGATAGATACATAAATAGATAAATTAACATATAGATAAATAGATAGTTATATATAAAGATAGACAAATAGATATATAGATAGTTAGAAAGAAAAATAGATAGATTGATATATAGACAAATAGATTGATAAATAGAAAGATAGATAGATATATAGTTAGTTAGTTAAATAAACATATAGATAGATAGATAAATATATAAATAGATAGATAGATAAATATATAGATAGATACATTAATTCATTGATAGACCAATAGATAATTAATAGATAGACAATTATTTAGATAGACAAAGTTATATATAGATAGACAGATAGGTAGACCGAAAGATAGATAGATAGAAAAATAGATAGAGAGATATAAAGATAAATATATAGAAAGATAGATAGACAGATAGATAGTTAGTCAGATAGTTAGACAGTCAAATAGTCATATGGATAGATAGATAGGTAAATAGATATACACATATACAGAAAGACAAATAGATAGAAAGATAGATAGATAGTACTAAAAATTACAATAAATCGACTGAAATACTGACCATAAAATTTGGTCGGTAATTACTGTCCAAAACACAACCAGTTAGCAGCCAATAAAGGGTATAAAAAAATTATGCCTACCAAATTTACGACAAAAAACTGACCATAATTATTGACCAAATTGTTTTTGTTGGAAATTATTCTGTAGAGTAGTTATTGAGTATATTACCGACCATTTAATGACATATCATTATAATTGCTCGGTATAGTGTTTTTCAAATTATTTATGGCTTTATACATACCGACCATTTACCGACCAAATATATATGTCAGTAATTACTAATCAATTCATGACCAATTTAGAAAATTAAAGAGGTATATCGCAGAAAAATACTTTCGACCAAATTTTCGACCAACTACTGACCATATATTACCGACCAAATATATTTGGTCGAAAATATGGTCTTGTAAATGTGGAGGGAATTAGTGAAAAATATTACTGACCATTTAATGACTGAAAATATATTACCATTAAAAATGGTCGATAAAGCGGTTATTCAATATATTTATAACGTCATAATTACCGACCAACTACTGACCAAATATTTAGATAGGTAATTATTGACTATTTCTCGACTAAATATCGACCATACCTCCCGACCAAATGTTTTTGTTGGAAATTGGTCAGTAAATTAAGATGGAAATAGAAAATAGAAATTGCCAACTAATTACCGACCATTTAACGACCAAAAACATATTACCTTTAAAATTGGTCGGTAAATTAGACTTCCAAATACTGATAAATTTATTCTCACTGACCTTTTGCCGACCATAATTTTGGTCGGTAATTCAATGTTTTAATTTTTTAATTTGAAAATCATTTGCTAAATCATTATATCATTAAATCATCATAACTCTGCTGTTTTCCGAATCTTAGCCAACTATAAGCATGAAATCAAATAAATTTGGTATTTCTTCTGAATCTTGGTAAGTTTTTCTTTGTTCTTCTCCTTCAAATTGCTTATACACATCTCTGTCTCTCTGAATTATACATATACATTTGAAATTTCATTTTTTTGTATATTCAGGTATTAGGTTTTTTGTATCCTCCTAATTTATTAATTTTTTCTTCGATTTCATTTAACATAACATGATTTTGACTCGACACAATTAATTAATCTATAATTTTTTATTTTTTAAAATTTGTTCATCTACAATTTATATTTTGAGGGTTTTAGTGATTTTGATTTCTATTACATGATGTTTGCATCTGAATTATCTTAATGTTAATGGTTTATACTTATATAATCATATGACATTAGGTATGAATGTCTATACTTTAATATATATTATAATTTATGGTAAGTCAAACTTTTATTTAATATTAATCTTAAATAATGTCTATAATAGTATATATAAACGTTTATACATTTATATAATCGATTGATATTATGTATAATTGTCTATACTTTAATATATATTGACTTATTATATTTTAAATACATATCGATATGTTTAAATAAACATATAATTTTATATTTAAATATTTATACATATGTATTAATGTTTATAAATATCTATACAAAATATACATTAAACTATCCTTTTATATATTTTCTTATATAACAATTATGTAATATTAAATTATTATACAATTTATATAACTATATATAAATATTTGTATAAATAAATAAATGTCTATATAATTATATATAACTATATTTGTAACTATATATACATTTATGTATATAGTAGTATATAAAAAGTATTTTAGAATATCTATACCTATACATTACTATATGCATAAATATATAAAATTAAATTAACAAATATATAAACATACATGTATAAATATACGTTTAACTATATGTGTAACTAAATGTATAACCATATGTAACTATATTTATAAATACATGTATAACAACATACAACATTATTTTAAACTATATGTGTATACCAATATATAAATATTTGTATAACTAAATAAATGTCTATATAATTATATAAACTATATTTGTAACTATATATACATTTATGTATTAATATAATTAAAACAAAATAGTTTTTATAACATTGTTTATATTTATGTATAACCACTTATAACTACTTGTATAAATATATATATATATATATAACTATATGTTTTATTATATTTAACTATTTATAACTATTTATATTATATGTAAAATAATATATAATTATATATAATTGTATCTTACTATGTGTATAACTTAAAATATTTATGCATAATTATATTTAAATATAAAATTTACAACTATATTTTTGTATATAGTTGTATATAAAAAAAGTATTTTACTATATCTATACCTATACATTACTAGATGTATAATTATATAAAATTAAATGAACAAATATATAAACCTACATGTATAAATATACATTTAACTATATGTGTAACTATATGTATAACCACTAGTAACTATATTTATAATTACATGTATAACAACATACAACATTATTTTAAACTATATGTGGATAACTATATATAAATATTTGTATATCTAAATAAATGTCTATATAATTATATATAACTATAATTACAAAAAATTGCGTTTGTTAAATCAAATGAATTTTTTAACTAGTCATGTAAGACTATCGTGAATGGATGTACAAGGGTCGAATAGTAAATGGAATGTTCTCTAATGAATTTTTTGAGTTTTCTCTAAGGCATCTTGAGTGTGTGAATGGTGGTATAGATATCTGATGTCCTTGCACTTTATTTAAATGTCAGAATAAAAAGTTTTTTAATGTTGAGATTGTGAAGATGCATTTGTATAGAAATTGTTTTGTGGTAGATTACTATGTTTGGATATACCATGGTGAGAAGCAAGTCCACTAGAGGTGTTCGAGTTCAAATGTGAATGGTTAATCCAACACCACATGTTGGTATTATTTTTCATCCTCAATATAAACTTGTTGACGTGCATGATAAAAAATGATTCAACAAGTATGAATCTTTTTTTTAGCAGCACAAGCATCACAGGTTTATTATTGTGAATATCCGGGTCATACCGGTCCTAGAAAGGATTGGAAAGCTATGTGAAAGATAAAAGCAATGGCTCAAATTGACATCCCCACATCACCAAGTACTCATTTCATATAACCAACTTTTCAAAATGATGACAATGATGTTATAATCGAAGATGTAGTGGGTGATGAAGACATCCTTTTAGTCGCATTTTCTAAGATTGATACAAGTGGGGATGAAAATATTAATGAAAATTTAATTGATTATGAGGTAGAATTGAGTGATGAAGAGGAGTTTGAAAATGATGTTGCTACATCTGAAGAAGAAGATGAACCAGATTTGGATGATTCTGATGAGAATGAGTAGACAGTGAGTTAATTATTTTTGTTTATTTTCATTGCATTATGTATTTTTTACAGGTATGGCACGTGGATGAGGTAGAGGCAGCACGTTGCAAGATTGTACAAGTTATGGTATAGGCAGCACGGCCTTTGGTATGCCCAAAACTACTAGAGGGTCATGGGTGGAAGAGATGCCACAACAGATATAGAATGTTGTGAATGTACCACAGCAGAAAAATCAGTTGACTGATCCACAAAATGGTCCTGAGATTTTGATGAATGATCAAAAGACGTGGGAGGGATAAGAGTGAGAGGATGGATATGTTGGAGAATCTTCCTCAGAGCAAAATTGTTGTTTTTTTTTGTGTTTTTTTGTTTCAGTTTCTGCAGCAACAGCAGAATTACTACTAAAAAAAATTGTTCGGTAATTACCGACCCGATTAAGATCAAACCAACAAAAATTTGTAATTATCGATGGCCGGTAAAAGATCTCCAAATGGTCGGTAATACTTTTGGAGATCAATTACTAAATAATGATTTTAAAAGATTTTGGTCAGTTTTTTGTCACAATTTTTTAGGCTTTTCCGACCATTTTGTGACCATATATTGACCAAATTATTTTGGTCAGAAAGTGGTTGAAATTTAGACGGAATTTATTTGTCAGTAAATAGTTTATAAATGGTCGGTAATTACCGACCATTTAGAGACCATTTACTGACTTAATTCTTTTGGTTGGGAAAAGGTCGGAATTTAGTTGGTAATTATTCGTCGGTGATTGGTCTATAAATGATCGTTAATTACAGACCAATTAGAGTCAATGTACCGCCATTATTTATTCAGTCGGAAAATTATCATAATTTAGTCAGTAAATCAGCATCAGTAGAGGATCGATAATGGTCGCTAATTTACCAATCGACTATTTTTTTCATAGGTAAAATATTTAGCGATGAGAAAAATTGCGACTAATTTTTTTGGTCGGTAAATGGTTACTAATTTGTTTACCGACCAAAAAACTACTAATTACTTACCAAATATTTTGGTAATACGGTGGTTTTTAGTAGTGCTATCTATCTGTCTATCTATCTGTCTATCTATCTATCTATATATCTATCTGTCTATCTGTCTATCTGTCTATTTGTATATAGATCAATATATACATCTATCTTTCTATCTACCACTATTTATATCTATTTATATATCTATTTGTATATCGAACTATTTGTCTTACTGTCTATATTTATATTTGTCTTGCTATCTATCTTTATATTTGTCTATCAATATATTTGTCTAAATATCTATCGATCTATCATTCTATTTGTCTATCTGTCTATAGGTCTATCTCTCTATCTGTCTATCATTATATCTCTCTATTAGGCTATCTATCTATCTGTCTATCTTTCTATCTATCTATTTGTATATCCTTCTATCTATCAATCTGTCAATTTATATATCATTATATATATCTATATGTCTATATATTCATCTATGTGCCTATCATCTATATGTCTATCTGTCTATATGTCTCTATATATTTATGTCAATATGTCTATCTGTATATATATTAATCTATCTATTTGTCTATTTGTCTGTTTGTTTATCTATCTATATGTTTATTTATCTATTTATCTATCTATATTTCTATTTGTCTGACTTTTTATCTAAATATCTATCAATTTATTTTCTTTCTATCTATATATCTATCTATCTTTCAAACAAACAATGAATAAATTTATCTATCTATATATCAATGGATCTATCTATCTATCTATCTATTTATCTAACTAACTATCTATCTATCTGCCTACCTATTTTCAATCATTTATCTATCTATCTATCTATCTATCTGTATATCTATATATCTATTTATCAATCTAACTATGGGTATGTTTGTCTATCTATATATCTATCTATCTATATATTAGTCAGTTTGTCTATATATATATATATATATATATATATATATATATATATATATTTCTATCTATCTATCTAATTTTAAATTTTTCAATCTGTCTATTTATCTATTTATCTATCTGTTTATATGTCTATCTATCTTATTGTAAATCTATCTATATATCTCTCTAGCTATCTATCTATCTATTTATATATATCTCATTCTATTTATTAATATATCTACCTAATTATCTATCTATATTTCTCTCTATCAAATTAAGCATATGTCTATCTATCTATATATATTATATATATATTATCTATCCATCTCTCTATCTATATATTTGTTAATCTATGTATCTACTTATCTTTCTATCCATCTATGTGTTAGTCTATAATTTTACCTATCTATATATCTATTTGTATGTCTATCAATATATATATATCTATATCAATCTATTTATATATCTATCAATTTATATAGCTACCAACCTATCTATCTATTTAAATATCTATCTATATATCTATCTATCTCTCTAAATATCTATCTATAATTATATTTATATATCTAACTATCTATTTATCTATCTATCTTTATATCTTTCAATATGTTTATATATCCATCTATTTATATTATTATCTATCTATCTATATATCTGTCTATCTATCTAACTATTTGTGCTTCTGTCTATCTGACTAAGTTTCTATCTATCTATTTGTCAATCTATCAATGTAACTATATGACTTTTTATCTATCAATCTATTAATCTAACTATATATATATATATCTAACTATCTATCTATCTATGTGTCATTTTGGTTATATGTCTATAGATCTATCTGTGTAACTATCAAACTTTTTATCTATTTCTTTATCTTTCAAACAAACCTATCTATCTATCTATTTGTTTATATATCGATGTATTGATGTGTCTATCTATCTATTTGCTTATCTATTTTTATATATATCTTTATTAATATCAATCTCTATGTCTATCTATATATCTTTCTATTTACCTATCTATCTATATATCTATCGATCTATCTTTCTGGTTGTTTGTCTATCTATGTATCTATCTATATGTCTATGTATATATTGTATTTATCTATCTATCTATCTTTCTAATTGTCTGTCTATCTATCTATATATCTATCTATATATCTATTTATCTATATAAATATATATATATCTATCTATTTATAAATCTATCTATCTAATTATTTATCTATTCATCAATTTATATGTCTATTTGTATATCTAACTATCTATATCTCTATCTATCTATCTATCTATCTATTTATGTATCAATATATATATATCTCTATCTATCTATTTATCTTTATATATATATATATATATATATATATATATATATCTACTTATATATATATATATATATCTATCTATCTACTTATATATTTATATATATATATATATATATATATGTATTTATTTATTTATATATCATTCTATCTAACTTTTTACCTATCTATCTATTTATCAATGTGTATTTCTATATATAAATTGATCTATCTATATATAAATCTATCTATCGATATATATCTTTGTATCTATCTATCAATTTATCTATCTTCTATGAATTAATCAATATATCTATCTATCTTTCTATCTTTCAATATATCAATCAATTAATCAATCTGTCTATCTATGAGTCTATCTATATATATTTCTATCTACATATATGTCTGTCTATCTATTTGCATATATATATATATATATATATATATATCTATCTATATATCTATTTATATATATATCTATCTATCTATCACTCTATATATCTTTCATTCTATCAATCTATCTATCTATTTGTCTATCAATGTGTGTGTATGTCTATCTATCTATATGCCTTTCTATTTAGTTATTATCTATCTATATATCTATGTATCTATCTGATTATCTATCTATATATATATCTAATTAAATATTTGTTTATTTTTTTATCTGTGTATCTATCTATTTAGGTATATGTCTATCTATCTATATATTTATCTATTTAGCTATCATTATCTATGTATGCCTATCAATCATTGAAATAATCAATCAATCAAAAAAATCTTTTTGTCTGTCTATCTATATATCAATCTAACTATCTATTTATCTATATATATACATATCTATCTATCTATATATCTATCGTTCTATTCATCTATCTATCCTTCTATCATTGTATCCATCCAATTATCTATTTTTCCATCTATCCATCTATCAATCTATCCATCTTTCCATCTATCATATATCTATTCATCCATCTATACAAATATCCATATATCCATATTTCCATCCATCCAACTTTATATCTATCCATCATTCCATCTATCCATCTATTTATCTATCCATCTATCCATCTATCTATCTACTACCTATATATCTATTTATCTATCTATCAATTTGTGTATCATTCAATTTGTCAATCAGTTAATCTGACTTTTTATAAATCTATCTATCTATCTTTTTGTCTATGTATTTATCTATCTATATGTATATCTATATATCTATTTATTTGTCTATTTATCTATCTGTCTATCTATCTATCTAGCTATTTTTCTATCTATGTATCTATAGGTGTATCTATTTATCTATCTGTCAATCTATCAATTTATCTATCTATCTAATTACATGTGTATCTATCTATCTATTTATATATCTATCTATCTATTTGTCTATGTATCTACTTATCTATCTATCTATGTATGTATTTATCTATCTCTCTATTTGTATATCTATCTATCTATCTATCTATCTATCTATCTATGTGTCTATCAATCTATCCATCTATGTAACTATTTGAATATTTGTCGATCTATATATTTCTCTATCTGATTATCTTTCTATCTATCTATCTATTTGACTAAATGTCTATCGCTCTATCTATCTATTTGTCTATCTGTCTTTCTACTATCTGACTATCTTTGTATCTATATATCTATCTATTTTTCAATCAGTCTATCTATTGATTAGTCTATCTATCTACATTTCTATCTCACTATCTGTCTATCTATCTATCTATTATCTATTTGTCAATCATTCTATCTATCTATCTATCTATCTTTTTATCTATATATATGTCTATATGTCTATGTTTGTATCTATTTATATGTATATCTGTCTATCTGTATATTTATCTATCGAGCTAACTATCTATTTATCTATTTGTATATCTATCTTATTATATTTCTTTCTTACTGTATTTCTTTTTTTCTGTCAGACTGTCTAATTATCTATCTATCTAGGTATCTAACTATCTAATTATTTATCAAACAATCTATCAATCAATCTATCTTTGTTTCGATCTTTCTATCTATCATTTTGTAAATCCATCTATTTGTCTAGATATCTTTCTATATATATATATATATATATATATATATATCTATTTGTCTATCTCTTTATCTTTCTATATATCTATATGTTTATTTATCTATCTGCCTATCTATATATCTTAATGTATATATATCTATATATCCTATCTATCTATCTATCATCCTATCTATTCATCTATCTATCTATTTATCTATCATTCTATCTGTATATCAATCTATTTGCCTATCTCTTAATCTATCTATCTATATATCTTCCTATATATCTTTCTATCTATTTATCTATCTATTTATCTATATATTTGTCTAACTATCTATTTGCCTAAATATCTCTCTACCGATATATCTATCTTTCTAACAATCTTTCTGTCTATCCATCTATCTCATTATCTTTCTAAATATCTATCTATCTATGTGTCTATCAATCATTCTATCTATCAATATGTATAACTATCTAGCTATCTATCTATCTTTCAAGCTCTCTATCAAACTATATGTCTATCTTTCTTTTGTCTTTCTATGTATCAATCTATTTTTTTATCTACATTTCTTTATATCTATCTGTTTATTTTTCTATATGTCTAGATAATTATCTCCCATTTAATCTATTTATCTTCCTTTCTTTCTTTCTAGCAATCTATCTATATGTCTGTTTATCTATCTATCTGTCTGTCTATCTATCTATCTACAAATCTATCTTTTAGTCTATGTATTTATGTATCTATCTATCTATATATCTCGCTATCTATCTATCTATCTTTTAGTCTATCTATTTACGTATGTATATATCTATCTATCTAAATATCTATCTATATATCTATCTATCTATCAATGTGTGTATCAATCTATTTATCCATCTATCTATCTATTTGTCTATCGAACTATCTATCTATCTTTCTTTTATTATTCAATATATCTATCTATTAATCGAACTATCTATCTATTTATCTATATATCTTTTTATCTATCAATCTATCTATTTGTATATCTATCTATTTATCAATCTATCATTCAATCTATCAATTTATCTATCTATCTATCTATATATATCTATATTTATGTCTATCTATCTTTATATCTATTTATTTTTTAATCTATATATTTATATATCTATATTTCTATCTATCTATATTTCTATCTATCTATCTATATGTCTATCTTTCTCTCTATATATTAGTTTATTTGTCAATCTATCTATCTATTATCTATCACACTATTTATCTATCTTTTTATCTATATGTCTACATATCTATCTATCTATATTTTATCTATCTATTTATGTACATATCAGTAAATTTTTCTAATTATCTATATGACTATCTACTATCTATCTATTATCTATCTGTCTGACTATCTATCTATGTATAAATTTATCTTTTTATATTTCTATCTACTTATCTTTCTATATGTCTATCTATCTATATGTCTATCTATCTATATGTTTATCTATCTATCAGTCTTTCATTCTATCATTCTATCATTCTATCTATCAACTTTCCAATATATTTATCTATCAATCTATTTATTTATTTATCTATCTATCTATATGTCTGTCTATCTATCTATTTATATATCTACCTATCATTCTATCTGTCTTACTTTCTTTCTTTTAATCTATCTATTTGTATATATGTCTACCTATCTATTTATCTAAATGTCTATATTTTATCGATCTGTCAGTCTATCTAACTATTTGTCAGTCTATATGTCTATCTTCCTATCTACCTATTTGCTAATATGCCTCTCTACCTATCTACTAATCTAAATATCTACCTATCTACTTATCTTCTATCTATCTATCTATTTATGTGTCTATCTATCTATATGTCTTTCTATATATCTATATATTATTTATCTATCTATCTATTTGTCTGTATGTCTATTAGTCTATTTGTCTATCCGTCTATTGATTTATCTGCCTATCTATCTATCTGCCAATATATTTAACTATCTATGTGTCTATCTATCTATCTATCTATCTATCTATATTTCTATCTATCTATCTATATATTTATCTTTCTATCTGTCTGTCTATATGTCTATCTGTCTATGTGTGTTTCTGCCTATCTATCTATCCATTTATCTATCTATTTGTCTATCTATCTATCTATTTTTCTATCTTTTTATCTACTATCTATATATCTATATGTCTATATGTCTATCCATCTATCTGGATAACAATATATATATATATATATATATATATCTATGTGTCTATCTATTTATTTGTCAATTTTCTATCTATCTATATATCTATCTTTGTATGTCTATCTTTATATCTTTATATCTGTATATCTATCTATCTGATGATTTATCTATCTATCTTTCTATATATCTATCTATCTTTCTTTATTTCTTTCTTTCTATCTGCCTATCTTTATTTTTTTCTATTTGTCGATTTATAGATTTGTCTATCTGTGTATTTATTTATCTGTCTATACATCTTTATTTCTATATTTCTATTTGTCAATATGTTTATCTGTCTATCAGTTTATCATTCTATCATTCTAACTTCTATCTATCAACATAGCTATCTATTTATCTATCTATCTTTCTATCTATATGTCTATCTGACTATTTTTCTATCTATCTATTTTTCTATCTATCTATCAATTTATATGACTTTATATCAATTTTACTATCTATTTATCTATCCTTCAATCTATTTGTCTATATGTCTTTCTATCTAAATTTCTATATTTCTATCTATCTATGTATCTATCTATCTATTTGTCAATTTGTTTATCTATCTATATATCTATATGTCTATCAGTCTAATTATCTTTCTATCTATTTCTCTATATGCATGTCTATTTATCTATTTGCCTATCTGTCTATCTATATATCTATCAATATGTCTACCTATCTAGATGACTATCTAACTTTCTATCTATCTGTCTATATTTCTATCTATCTATGTGTTTATCTTCCTATCAATGTATATGTATATCTGCTTATTTGTTTATCTGTCTATATATCTAATTGTCTTTCTGTCTATCTATCTATCTTTCTATGTATCTAGCTATATATTTTGTTATCATTCTATCTATATATCTATCAATATGTCTATCTATCTATCTATTTGTCTATCTATCTGTCTATTTGTCTATCTATTTATCTATATATCTATCAATCACACTATCTTTATATCTATCTATTTATTTATCGATCTCTCTATCTATCTATCTATATATCTATCTTTCTTTCTTTCTAACTGTCTATCTGTCTAATTGTTTATCTAAATATCTAACTATCAATCTGTCGACCTTTTTTTGTCTCTCTCTATCTGTGGATCTGTCTATATGTCTATCTATATATCAGTTTATCTATCTATCTAGTTATCTAGCTATATTTCTACTTGTCTACCCATCTAGATGGCTACCTTTCTACCTATCTACTTGCCTATCTATTTATTTATCTAAATGTAAATTTATTTATATGTCTATATGACTATCTATCTATCTATTGATCTATCTGTCTGTCTATTTTCTCTCTATGTAACTATCGATCAATCTTTTTTTCGATCTATCTATCTATCTATATGCTTATCTATTTATCAATCAATCAATTTGTTTATATATCTTTCTATCTATCTATCTAGCTATCTATCTATCTTTGTATCAATTTGACTATCTGTCTATTTGTCAATTTATCTATCTATCTCTCTGTATATCTATCTATCTATCTATCTGTCTGTCTATCTATATATATCTTTATTTATCTATCTTTCTATCTGTATATCCTTCTATGTGTATATCTATCTGTCTATTTGTCAATATGTCTATCTATCTTTCTTTCGATCGGTTTGTTTATCTATATATATGTATATCTATCTATTGATCTATCTATTTATTTGTCTGTCTATTTGACAATTTATTTTTCTATTTATCTATCTATCTGTGTGTGTGTCTATTTATCTATTTATCTATCTAAGTATTTATCTTTCTAGCAATATATATGTCTTTCTAACTATCTGTCTTTCTATCTATATGTATATTTATTTATCTATATGTCTATCTATCTTACTATATATCTATCTATCTATCTGTTTGTCTGTCAATTTATGTATCTATCAATTTATATATCTTTTTGTATATTTTTTTGTCTATCTATCATTTTATCTAACTATGCATATAACTATCAGTCTATCTATCTATATGTATATCTATTTATCTTTTAATCTATTTATTTGTTTATCTATCTAACTATCTAACAATCTATATATTTGTCTATATAGAATGCTATCTTTTTCGTATCTATCTATTTATCTCTCTATCTATTTATCTCTCTATCTTTCTATTTGTCTATTTATATATCTGTCTGTCTATCTATCTATCTACCTGTATATTTATAATTTTGTCTAATTATCTATATGTCTATCTATCTATCTATTTATATATCTATCTATTTATCTATATATGTATCTATATATCTATCTATATATCATTCTATCTCTAAATTAATCATTCTATCCATCAATCTATCTTTCTATATAATTATTTAACTATCTATCTATATATTAATTTGTCAATCTTTTTATTGGTCAATTTGTTATCTATCTATCTATCTATCAAACTATCTTTCAATTTGTATTTCTATCTATATGTTTATTTTTCGAACTACCTATATTTTTATCTTATATATTTCTATCTACCTATTTATCTATCTATCTATCTGTCTATCTGTCTATATGTCTAACTGTATATCTATCAATTTGTCTATCAGTCTGTCTATCTATCAATCTATATGTTCGTTTGTCTCTCTATATGTCTATCCATCTATCAACTTATCTACCTATCTTTCTATCTTTTTAACTTTCTAACTACCTATCTACTTATATGCCTATCTGCCTATGTTCCTATAATTAATCTATCTATCTATTAAATTTTTGTATCTATTTATATATCTATCTTTCTATATATAATTATATATATCTTTCTATCATTCTATATATCTATTTGTCTATTTTATATTTGTTTATCTGTCTAAGTATTTTTCTATCTATATATATATATATATGTCTATCTATCTATCTTTATATCTATCATTCCTAACTATTTTTTATCTATGTATCTGTCTATCTATCTATTTGTTAATCTTTGTATATATCTATCTTTATATCTATCTATCTTTATATATATTTATCTATCAATCTATTAATCTATTAATCTATGTATCTATCTATCAATCTATCTTTCTGTCAGTTTGTCTTTCAATCTATCTATTTATCTTTCTTTCTATTAATCTATCTATCTATTTGTCTATTTGTCTATTTGTCTATCTGTGTATTTGTCTATCTATCTCTCTATATATCTCTGTATTTGTCTATCTATCTATCTTTGTATATGTTTGTCTATCTATTTGTCACTTTTCTATTTGTTGATCTATCTATTTGTATATCTATTTGTCTATCTATATATCTATATATTTTTTTTATCTATCTATCTGTCTATCTCTCTGTCTTTTAATCTAAATATCTATCTATATATCAGTATGTCTGTATATCTATCTATCTATCTATCTATTTATCCATATATTTGTCTATTTGTTTATCTATCTATCTATCTACCTATTAATTAGTCTATCTATCTATCGGTCAAATTATCTATCTATCTAACAATCTATGTGTATATCTTTCAATCAATCAATCAATGAATCAATCAATCTATCTATCTTTATTTCTTTCTGTCAATCACTCAATCTATCTATCTATCTATCTATTTATCTATCTACCTATCTATCTATCTATCTATCTAACTATCTCTCTATATGTCTATTTATCTATCTATGTATCTGTCTGTATGTCGGTCTGTCTATCTTTCTATTTATTTGTCTAACTCTCTTTATGTCTATCTATCTATATATCTATATTTTTATATATCCATATATCTGTGATATTCATCTCACTGTCTTTTTTTCTATCTATCTAAAAGTCTATCTATCTATCTGTCTATCAATCTTTCTATGTAACTATCTCCATTCCTACCAAATACCTATCAAAATATCTACCTATTCACGAATCTTCGTATCTACCTCTCTACCATTCTACTGATCTAACTATTTATCTATGAATATTATTTATCTTTCGATCGATCTCTCTAACTAATTATTTATTGATCTATCTATCTATCTATCAAACAATAAATATATCTATCTATGTATTTGTCTATCTATCTATCTATATATAAATAAATATATATATATATACCTATCAGCTTGTCTGTATCTCTATCTATCTACTTATTATGTCTATCTAACTATAATTTTCTTTTACTTTATATCTTTCAATCTGTCTATCTCTCTATGTATCTATCTGTATACGTAACTATCTTTCTATTTTTCTATCTGTATATCTAGTCTATCTAACAATTTGTTTATATATATATATATCTATATATATATATCTATATATATCTATCTATCTATCTATATATCTATTTATCTATCTATCTAGTCAACCTATTTATCTATCTATTTATATATCAATTTGAATATCTATTTATCTATCCATTTGTCTATCTATTTATCTATCAATCATATCTATCTATCAGTCTATCTGTCTGTCTATATATGTATCTATCTATCAGTCTATGTGCCTATCAGTGCATCTATCTATTTATCTATCTGTCTATCTATCTATTTATATGTCTAATAGTCTATCTATCTATCTATATATCTACCTACCTATTTATCTTTCTATCTATTTATCAATTTATTTATCTTTATATCTGTCAATCAGTCTATCTAACTATCTATAAATCTTTATATCTTTACTCTATATGTTATCAATCTTTTTGTCTATTTTATCTATTTATTTGTATATTAATCTATCAATCTATCTATCTACCTACTAAATATAGATTAATCAATATACCTATATACCTATCTTTCTATCTTCCTATTGTATATAAATTTGTTTTGATTATCTTCTTTGTATAACCAAAATGTATCTATTTATCATGACTATTTTTTGCACATAAACTATAAGATGAGGATTTTTCTATTTACGTTATAATCTGTAAATACATGAGAATTTATCTAATGGATGTTGCTAGTTGTGTTGAATGACTAGTGAAACACGTTATATCTTACATTTATGTTGTGGTTTGTATTTGGTTTTTGATTCTGCCGTACTTGGATTGTGGTTGTTGATATATCATTGGTTGTTCTTTGTTATTCTCTTATTCTAAATCATAAACGTGGAAATAAAATTACCCAACACTACCTATCTACTATTCTACCTATCTATATATCTATCTATATAATTATGTATCTATCTATCTATCAAACATTAAATATATCTTTTGTCTATGTGTCTACTTTAATATCTGTGTATCTATGTATCAATTTCTATATTTTTCTATCTATCAATTTGTCTATCCGACTATTTGTAAAACTGTCTATCTATCTATCTGTCGATCTGTCTATGTAACTATCTTTCTCTCTTTAATATGTCAAAATCTCTATCTATCTCTTTGTCTATCACTATATCTATCTATCTATATATCTATATATCTATCTATCTATGTATCTATCAATCTATCAATATATCTATTTACCTATATATCTATCTATATATCAATTTGTATATCTATCTATCTATCTTTAATTTGGTCTATGCATCTATTTTTCTATCTATTTATTAGGCCATCTATCTATTTGTATATATGTCTATTTGCTAATTTATAAATCTATTAAAATGTCTAATAATATATCTGTCTATCTATCTAATTGTCTATTTGTCTACCAATTTATCTATCTATTTATCTATAAATATTTATATCTTTCAATATATAATAGATATATATATATATATCTAACTATTTGTAAATCTATATATCTTTCAGTCTATCTATCTATCTGTCTATCTTTCTATCTATCAATCTATTTATTTATCTATCTATTTTTTTATCTTTCTAACTATATATCTATTTATCTGTTTATTTATCTATCTATCAATCTTCATTCAATCTATCTATTTATTTATTTATATGAAAATCTATTTTTTATGTC